>JAKZAN010000001.1:2738052-2865902 GCA_023053545.1 Lepidurus packardi | reverse complement strand
AATTAATTCATAACATAAATTATTAATTTCTGATTGAATTATTGAATTACTGACTTAATTCATGAATTCCTGACTTAATTATTGAATTACTGACTTATTTCATGAACTACGGACTTAATTCATGAATTACTGACTTACTTCATGAATTACTGACTTAATTCATGCATTACTGACTTAATTAATGAATTACTGACTTAATTAATGAATTGCTGACTTAATTCATGAATTACTGATTTAATTCATGAATTACTGACTTAATTCATGAATTGCTGACTTAATTAATGAATTACTGACTTAATTCATGCATTACTGACTTAATTAATGAATTACTGACTTAATTAATGAATTGCTGACTTAATTCATGAATTACTGATTTAATTATTGAATCACTGACTTATTTCATGAACAACGGACTTACTTAATGAATTACTGACTTAATTCATGAATTACTGACTTAATTCATGAATTACTGACTTAATTAATGAATTACTGATTTAATTAATGAATTGCTGACTTTAATCATGAATTACTGATTTAATTCATGAATTACCGATTTAATTAATGAATTGCTGACTTAATTCATGAATTACTGAATTAATTCATGAATTACTGAATTAATTCATGAATTACTGACTTAATTCATGAATTACGGACTTACTTCATGAATTACCAAACTTAATTCATGAATTACTGACTTAATTAATGAATTACTGACTTAATTCATGAATTACTGATTTAATTAATGAATTGCTGACTTAATTCATGAATTACTGATTTAATTATTGAATTACTGACTTAATTCATGAATTCCTGACTTAATTATTGAATCACTGACTTATTTCATGAACAACGGACTTACTTAATGAATTACTGACTTAATTCATGAATTACTGACTTAATTAATTAATTACTGATTTAATTAATGAATTGCTGACTTTATTCATGAATTACTGATTTAATTCATGAATTACCGATTTAATTAATGAATTGCTGACTTAATTCATGAATTACTGAATTAATTCATGAATTACTGACTTAATTCATCAATTACGGACATAATTCATGAATTACGGATTTAATTCATGAATTACTGACTTAATTAATTAATTCATAACATAAATTATTAATTTCTGATTGAATTATTGAATTACTGACTTAATTCATGAATTCCTGACTTAATTATTGAATTACTGACTTATTTCATGAACTACGGACTTAATTCATGAATTACTGACTTACTTCATGAATTACTGACTTAATTCATGCATTACTGACTTAATTAATGAATTACTGACTTAATTAATGAATTGCTGACTTAATTCATGAATTACTGATTTAATTCATGAATTACTGACTTAATTCATGAATTGCTGACTTAATTCAAGAATTACTGATTTAATTCATGAATTACTGACTTAATTCATGAATTACGGACTTAATTCATGAATTACGGACTTAATTCATGAATTACTGACTTAATTAATTAATTCATAACATAAATAATTAATTTCTGACTTAATTCATGAATTACTGACTTAATTCATTAAATACTGACTAAATCCATGAATTACTGACTTAGTTTATGAATTGCTGACTTAATTCATGATTTACTGACTTAATTCATGAATTACTGACTTAATTCATGAATTACGGACTTAATTCATGAATTACGGACTTAATTCATGACTTACGGACTTAATTCATGAATTACTGAATTAATTAATTAATTCATTACATAAATAATTAATTTCTGATTTAATTATTGAATTACTGACTTAATTATTGAATTACTGACTTATTTCATGAACTACGGACTTATTTCATGAATTACTGACTTAATTCATGAATTACTGACTTAATTCATGAATTACTGACTTAATTCATGAATTACTGACTTAATTCATGAATTACGGACTTAATTCATGAATTACGGACTTAATTCATGAATTACGGACTTAATTCATGAATTACGGACTTAATTCATGAATTACGGACTTAATTCATGAATTACTGACTTAATTAATTAATTCATAACATAAATAATTAATTTCTTATTTAATTATTGAATTACTGACTTAATTCATGAATTCCTGACTTAATTATCGAATTACTGAATTATTTCATGAACTACGGACTTAATTCATGAATTACTGACTTAATTCATGAATTACTGACTTAATTCATGAATTACTTACTTAATTCATTAAATACTGACTAAATTCATGAATTACTGACTTAATTCATGAATTACTGATTTAATTAATGAATTGCTGACTTAATTCATGAATTACTGATTTAATTCATGAATTACTGACTTAATTCATGAATTACTGACTTATTTCATGAATTACGGACTTAATTCATGAACTACTGACTTAATTCATGAATTACTGATTTAATTCATGAATTAATGACTTAATTCATGAATTACGGACTTAATTCATGAATTACGGACTTAATTAATGAATTACTGACTTAATTAATTAATTCATAACATAAATAATTAATTTCTGATTTAATTATTGAATTACTGACTTAATTAATGAATTCCTGACTTAATTATTTAATTACTGACTTATTTCATGAACTACGGACTTAATTCATTAAAAACTGACTAAATTCATGAATTACTGACTTAGTTTATGAATTGCTGACTTAATTCATGATTTACTGACTAAATTCATGAATTACTGATTTAATTAATTCATTCATAACATAAATAAATAATTTCTGATTGAATTATTGAATTACTGACTTAATTCAAGAATTCCTGACTTAATTATTGAATTACTGACTTATTTCATGAATTACGGACTTAATTCATGAATTACTGACTTAATTCATGAATTACTGATTTAATTCATGAATTAATGACTTAATTCAAGAATTACTGACTTAATTCATGAATTACTGACTTAATTCATGAATTACTGACTTAATTCATGAATTACGGACTTAACTCATGAATTACGGACTTAATTCATGAATTACGGACTTAATTCATGAATTTCTGACTTAATTAATTAATTCATAATATAAATAATTAATTTCTGATTTAATTATTGAATTACTGACTTAATTCATGAATTCCTGACTTAATTATTGAATTACTGACTTATTTCATGAACTACGGACTTAATTCATGAATTACTGACTTAACTCATGAATTACTGACTTAATTAATTAATTAATTACATAAATAATTAATTTCTGATTGAATTATTGAATTACTGACTTAATTCATGAATTCCTGACTTAATTCATGAATTACTGATTTAATTAATGAATTGCTGACTTAATTCATGAATTACTGATTTAATTCATGAATTACTGACTTAATTCATGAATTACTGACTTAATTCATGAATTACTGACATAATTCATGAATTACTGACTTAATTAATGAAGTACTGACTTAATTCATGAATTACTGACTTAATTCATTAAATACTGACTAAATTCATGAATTACTGACTTAATTCATGAATTACTGATTTAATTAATGAATTGCTGACTTAATTCATGAATTACTGACTTAATTCATGAATTACTGACTTAATTCATGAATTACTGACTTAATTCATGAATTACGGACTTAACTCATGAATTACGGACTTAATTCATGAATTACGGACTTAATTCATGAATTTCTGACTTAATTAATTAATTCATAATATAAATAATTAATTTCTGATTTAATTATTGAATTACTGACTTAATTCATGAATTCCTGACTTAATTATTGAATTACTGACTTATTTCATGAACTACGGACTTAATTCATGAATTACTGACTTAACTCATGAATTACTGACTTAATTAATTAATTAATTACATAAATAATTAATTTCTGATTGAATTATTGAATTACTGACTTAATTCATGAATTCCTGACTTAATTCATGAATTACTGATTTAATTAATGAATTGCTGACTTAATTCATGAATTACTGATTTAATTCATGAATTACTGACTTAATTCATGAATTACTGACTTAATTCATGAATTACTGACATAATTCATGAATTACTGACTTAATTAATGAAGTACTGACTTAATTCATGAATTACTGACTTAATTCATTAAATACTGACTAAATTCATGAATTACTGACTTAATTCATGAATTACTGATTTAATTAATGAATTGCTGACTTAATTCATGAATTACTGATTTAATTCATGAATTACTGACTTAATTCATGAATTACTGACTTAATTCATGAATTACTGACTTAATTCATGAATTACTGACTTAATTCATGAATTACGGACTTAATTCATGAATTACGGACTTAATTCATGAATTACGGACTTAATTCATGAATTACTGACTTAATTAATTAATTCATAACATAAATAATTAATTTCTGATTTAATTATTGAATTACTGACTTAATTCATGAATTCCTGACTTAATTATTGAATTACTGACTTATTTCATGAACTACGGACTTAATTCATGAATTACTGACTTAATTCATTAAATACTGACTAAATTCATGAATTACTGACTTAATTCATGAATTACTGACTTAATTCATGAATTACTGACTTAATTCATGAATTACGGACTTAATTCATGAATTACTGACTTAATTAATTAACTCATAACATAAATAATTAATTTCTGATTTAATTATTGAATTACTGACTTAATTCATGAATTACTGACTTAATTCATGAATTACTGACTTACTTCATGAATTACTGACTTAATTCATGAATTACTGACTTAATTCATGAATTACTGACTTAATTAATAAATTACTGACTTAATTCATGAATTACGGACTTAATTCATGAATTACGGACTTAATTCATGAATTACTGACTTAGTTAATTAATTCATGAATTACGGACTTAATTCATGAATTACTGACTTATTTAATTAATTCCTAACATAAATAATTAATTTCTGATTTAATTATTGAATTACTAACTTAATTCATGAATTCCTGACTTAATTATCGAATTACTGACTTATTTCATGAACTACGGACTTAATTCATGAATGACTGACTTAATTCATGAAATACTGACTTACTTCGTGAATTACTGACTTAATTAATGAATTACTGACTTAATTCATGAATTACTGACTTAATTAATTAATTGATAACATATATAATTAATTTCTGATTTAATTATTGAATTACTGACTTAATTCATGAATTCCTGACTTAATTATCGAATTACTGACTTATTTCATGAACTACGGACTTAATTCATGAATTACTGACTTAATTCATGAAATACTGACTTATTTCGTGAATTACTGACTTAATTAATGAATTACTGACTTAATTCATGAATTACTGATTTAATGAATGAATTACGGACTTAATTCATGAATTACGGACTTAATTCATGAATTACGGACTTAATTCATGAATTACTGACTTAATTAATTAATTCATAACATAAATAATTAATTTCTGATTGAACTATTGAATTACTGACTTAATTCATGAATTCCTGACTTAATTATTGAATTACTGACTTATTTCATGAACTACGGACTTCATTCATGAATTACTGACTTAATTCATGAATTACTGACTTACTTCATGAATTACTGACTTAATTCATGAATTACTGACTTAATTAATGAATTACTGACTTAATTCATGAATTACTGATTTAATTAATGAATTGCTGACTTAATTCATGAATTACTGATTTAATTATTGAATCACTGACTTATTTCATGAACAACGGACTTACTTAATGAATTACTGACTTAATTCATGAATTACTGACTTAATTCATGAATTACTGACTTAATTAATGAATTACTGATTTAATTAATGAATTGCTGACTTTAATCATGAATTACTGATTTAATTCATGAATTACCGATTTAATTAATGAATTGCTGACTTAATTCATGAATTACTGAATTAATTCATGAATTACTGAATTAATTCATGAATTACTGACTTAATTCATGAATTACGGACTTACTTCATGAATTACTGACTTAATTCATGAATTACTGACTTAATTAATGAATTACTGACTTAATTCATGAATTACTGATTTAATTAATGAATTGCTGACTTAATTCATGAATTACTGATTTAATTATTGAATTACTGACTTAATTCATGAATTCCTGACTTAATTATTGAATCACTGACTTATTTCATGAACAACGGACTTACTTAATGAATTACTGACTTAATTCATGAATTACTGACTTAATTCATGAATTACTGACTTAATTAATTAATTACTGATTTAATTAATGAATTGCTGACTTTATTCATGAATTACTGATTTAATTCATGAATTACCGATTTAATTAATGAATTGCTGACTTAATTCATGAATTACTGAATTAATTCATGAATTACTGACTTAATTCATCAATTACGGACATAATTCATGAATTACGGATTTAATTCATGAATTACTGACTTAATTAATTAATTCATAACATAAATTATTAATTTCTGATTGAATTATTGAATTACTGACTTAATTCATGAATTCCTGACTTAATTATTGAATTACTGACTTATTTCATGAACTACGGACTTAATTCATGAATTACTGACTTACTTCATGAATTACTGACTTAATTCATGCATTACTGACTTAATTAATGAATTACTGACTTAATTAATGAATTGCTGACTTAATTCATGAATTACTGATTTAATTCATGAATTACTGACTTAATTCATGAATTGCTGACTTAATTCATGAATTACTGATTTAATTCATGAATTACTGACTTAATTCATGAATTACGGACTTAATTCATGAATTACGGACTTAATTCATGAATTACTGACTTAATTAATTAATTCATAACATAAATAATTAATTTCTGACTTAATTCATGAATTACTGACTTAATTCATTAAATACTGACTAAATTCATGAATTACTGACTTAGTTTATGAATTGCTGACTTAAATCATGATTTACTGACTTAATTTATGAATTACTGACTTAATTCATGAATTACTGACTTGATTCATGAATTACGGACTTAATTCATGAATTACGGACTTAATTCATGACTTACGGACTTAATTCATGAATTACTGAATTAATTAATTAATTCATTACATAAATAATTAATTTCTGATTTAATTATTGAATTACTGACTTAATTCATGAATTCCTGACTTAATTATTGAATTACTGACTTATTTCATGAACTACGGACTTAATTCATGAATTACTGACTTAATTCATGAATTACTGACTTAATTCATGAATTACTGACTTAATTCATGAATTACTGACTTAATTCATGAATTACGGACTTAATTCATGAATTACGGACTTAATTCATGAATTACGGACTTAATTCATGAATTACGGACTTAATTCATGAATTACGGACTTAATTCATGAATTACTGACTTAATTAATTAATTCATAACATAAATAATTAATTTCTTATTTAATTATTGAATTACTGACTTAATTCATGAATTCCTGACTTAATTATCGAATTACTGAATTATTTCATGAACTACGGACTTAATTCATGAATTACTGACTTAATTCATGAATTACTGACTTAATTCATGAATTACTGACTTAATTCATTAAATACTGACTAAATTCATGAATTACTGACTTAATTCATGAATTACGGACTTAATTCATGAACTACTGACTTAATTCATGAATTATTGATTTAATTCATGAATTAATGACTTAATTCATGAATTACGGACTTAATTCATGAATTACTGACTTAATTAATTAATTCATAACATAAATAATTAATTTCTGATTTAATTATTGAATTACTGACTTAATTCATGAATTCCTGACTTAATTATTTAATTACTGACTTATTTCATGAACTACGGACTTAATTCATTAAAAACTGACTAAATTCATGAATTACTGACTTAGTTTATGAATTTCTGACTTAATTCATGATTTACTGACTAAATTCATGAATTACTGATTTAAATAATTCATTCATAACATAAATAAATAATTTCTGATTGAATTATTGAATTACTGACTTAATTCAAGAATTCCTGACTTAATTATTGAATTACTGACTTATTTCATGAATTACGGACTTAATTCATGAATTACTGACTTAATTCATGAATTACTGATTTAATTCATGAATTAATGACTTAATTCAAGAATTACTGACTTAATTCATGAATTACTGACTTAATTCATGAATTACTGACTTAATTCATGAATTACGGACTTAACTCATGAATTACGGACTTAATTCATGAATTACGGACTTAATTCATGAATTTCTGACTTAATTAATTAATTCATAACATAAATAATTAATTTCTGATTTAATTATTGAATTACTGACTTAATTCATGAATTCCTGACTTAATTATTGAATTACTGACTTATTTCATGAACTACGGACTTAATTCATGAATTACTGACTTAACTCATGAATTACTGACTTAATTAATTAATTAATTACATAAATAATTAATTTCTGATTGAATTATTGAATTACTGACTTAATTCATGAATTCCTGACTTAATTCATGAATTACGTTCATAATTCATGAATTACTGACTTAATTCATGAATTACTGACTTAATTCATGAATTACTGACTTAATTCATGAATTACGGACTTAATTCATGAATTACGGACTTAATTCATGCATTACTGACTTAATTAATGAATTACTGACTTAATTAATGAATTGCTGACTTAATTCATGAATTACTGATTTAATTCATGAATTACTGACTTAATTCATGAATTGCTGACTTAATTCATGAATTACTGATTTAATTCATGAATTACTGACTTAATTCATGAATTACGGACTCAATTCATGAATTACGGACTTAATTCATGAATTACTGACTTAATTAATTAATTCATAACATAAATAATTAATTTCTGACTTAATTCATGAATTACTGACTTAATTCATTAAATACTGACTAAATTCATGAATTACTGACTTAGTTTATGAATTGCTGACTTAATTCATGATTTACTGACTTAATTCATGAATTACTGGCTTAATTCATGAATTACTGACTTGATTCATGAATTACGGACTTAATTCATGAATTACGGACTTAATTCATGACTTACGGACTTAATTCATGAATTACTGAATTAATTAATTAATTCATTACATAAATAATTAATTTCTGATTTAATTATTGAATTACTGACTTAATTCATGAATTCCTGACTTAATTATTGAATTACTGACTTATTTCATGAACTACGGACTTAATTCATGAATTACTGACTTAATTCATGAATTACTGACTTAATTCATGAATTACTGACTTAATTCATGAATTACTGACTTAATTCATGAATTACGGACTTAATTCATGAATTACGGACTTAATTCATGAATTACGGACTTAATTCATGAATTACGGACTTAATTCATGAATTACTGACTTAATTAATTAATTCATAACATAAATAATTAATTTCTTATTTAATTATTGAATTACTGACTTAATTCATGAATTACTGACTTAATTCATGAATTACTGACTTAATTCATTAAATACTGACTAAATTCATGAATTACTGACTTAATTCATGAATTACTGATTTAATTAATGAATTGCTGACTTAATTCATGAATTACTGATTTAATTCATGAATTACTGACTTAATTCATGAATTACTGACTTATTTCATGAATTACGGACTTAATTCATGAACTACTGACTTAATTCATGAATTATTGATTTATTTCATGAATTAATGACTTAATTCATGAATTACGGACTTAATTCATGAATTACGGACTTAATTCATGAATTACGGACTTAATTCATGAATTACTGACTTAATTAATTAATTCATAACATAAATAATTAATTTCTGATTTAATTATTGAATTACTGACTTAATTCATGAATTCCTGACTTAATTATTTAATTACTGACTTATTTCATGAACTACGGACTTAATTCATTAAAAACTGACTAAATTCATGAATTACTGACTTAGTTTATGAATTGCTGACTTAATTCATGATTTACTGACTAAATTCATGAATTACTGATTTAATTAATTCATTCATAACATAAATAAATAATTTCTGATTGAATTATTGAATTACTGACTTAATTCAAGAATTCCTGACTTAATTATTGAATTACTGACTTATTTCATGAATTACTGACTTGATTCATGAATTACGGACTTAATTCATGAATTACGGACTTAATTCATGACTTACGGACTTAATTCATGAATTACTGACTTAATTAATTAATTCATAACATAAATAATTAATTTCTGATTGAATTATTGAATTACTGACTTAATTCATGAATTCCTGACTTAATTATTGAATTACTGACTTATTTCATGAACTACGGACTTAATTCATGAATTACTGACTTAATTCATGAATTACTGACTAAATTAATTAATTCATAACATAAATAATTAATTTCTGATTTAATTATTGAATTACTGACTTAATTCATGAATTCCTGACTTAATTATTGAATTACTGACTTATTTCATGAACTACGTACTTAATTCATGAATTACTGACTTAATTCATGAATTACTGACTTAAATCATGAATTACTGACTTAATTCATGAATTACTGATTTAATTAATGAATTTCTGACTTAATTCATGAATTACTGATTTAATTCATGAATTACTGACTTAATTCATGAATTGCTGACTTAATTCATGAATTACTGATTTAATTCATGAATTACTGACTTAATTCATGAATTACGGACTTAATTCATGACTTACGGACTTAATTCATGAATTACTGAATTAATTAATTAATTCATTACATAAATAATTAATTTCTGATTTAATTATTGAATTACTGACTTAATTCATGAATTCCTGACTTAATTATTGAATTACTGACTTATTTCATGAACTACGGACTTAATTCATGAATTACTGACTTAATTCATGAATTACTGACTTAATTCATGAATTACTGACTTAATTCATGAATTACTGACTTAATTCATGAATTACGGACTTAATTCATGAATTACGGACTTAATTCATGAATTACGGACTTAATTCATGAATTACGGACTTAATTCATGAATTACTGACTTAATTAATTAATTCATAACATAAATAATTAATTTCTTATTTAATTATTGAATTACTGACTTAATTCATGAATTACTGACTTAATTCATGAATTACTGACTTAATTCATTAAATACTGACTAAATTCATGAATTACTGACTTAATTCATGAATTACTGATTTAATTAATGAATTGCTGACTTAATTCATGAACTACTGACTTAATTCATGAATTATTGATTTAATTCATGAATTAATGACTTAATTCATGAATTACGGACTTAATTCATGAATTACGGACTTAATTCATGAATTACTGACTTAATTAATTAATTCATAACATAAATAATTAATTTCTGATTTAATTATTGAATTACTGACTTAATTCATGAATTCCTGACTTAATTATTTAATTACTGACTTATTTCATGAACTACGGACTTAATTCATTAAAAACTGACTAAATTCATGAATTACTGACTTAGTTTATGAATTGCTGACTTAATTCATGATTTACTGACTAAATTCATGAATTACTGATTTAATTAATTCATTCATAACATAAATAAATAATTTCTGATTGAATTATTGAATTACTGACTTAATTCAAGAATTCCTGACTTAATTATTGAATTACTGACTTATTTCATGAATTACGGACTTAATTCATGAATTACTGACTTAATTCATGAATTACTGATTTAATTCATGAATTAATGACTTAATTCAAGAATTACTGACTTAATTCATGAATTACTGACTTAATTCATGAATTACTGACTTAATTCATGAATTACGGACTTAACTCATGAATTACGGACTTAATTCATGAATTACGGACTTAATTCATGAATTTCTGACTTAATTAATTAATTCATAACATAAATAATTAATTTCTGATTTAATTATTGAATTACTGACTTAATTCATGAATTCCTGACTTAATTATTGAATTACTGACTTATTTCATGAACTACGGACTTAATTCATGAATTACTGACTTAACTCATGAATTACTGACTTAATTAATTAATTAATTACATAAATAATTAATTTCTGATTGAATTATTGAATTACTGACTTAATTCATGAATTCCTGACTTAATTCATGAATTACGTTCATAATTCATGAATTACTGACTTAATTCATGAATTACTGACTTAATTCATGAATTACTGACTTAATTCATGAATTACGGACTTAATTCATGAATTACGGACTTAATTCATGAATTACGGACTTAATTCATGAATTACGGACTTAATTCATGAATTACTGACTTAATTAATTAATTCATAACATAAATAATTAATTTCTGATTTAATTATTGAATTACTGACTTAATTCATGAATTCCTGACTTAATTATTGAATTACTGACTTATTTCATGAACTACGGACTTAATTCATGAATTACTGACTTAATTCATTAAATACTGACTAAATTCATGAATTACTGACTTAATTCATGAATTACTGACTTAATTCATGAATTACTGACTTAATTCATGAATTACGGACTTAATTCATGAATTACTGACTTAATTAATTAATTCATAACATAAATAATTAATTTCTGATTTAATTATTGAATTACTGACTTAATTCATGAATTCCTGACTTAATTATCGAATTACTGACTTATTTCATGAACTACGGACTTAATTCATGAATTACTGACTTAATTCATGAATTACTGACTTAATTCATGAATTACTGACTTAATTCATGAATTACGGACTTAATTCATGAATTACTGACTTAATTAATTAATTCATAACATAAATAATTAATTTCTGATTTAATTATTGAATTACTGACTTAATTCATGAATTCCTGACTTAATTATCGAATTACTGACTTATTTCATGAACTACGGACTTAATTCATGAATTACTGACTTAATTCATGAATTACTGACTTACTTCATGAATTACTGACTTAATTCATGAATTACTGACTTAATTCATGAATTACTGACTTAATTCATAAATTACTGACTTAATTCATGAATTACGGACTTAATTCATGAATTACGGACTTAATTCATGAATTACTGACTTAATTAATTAATTCCTAACATAAATAATTAATTTCTGATTTAATTATTGAATTACTAACTTAATTCATGAATTCCTGACTTAATTATCGAATTACTGACTTATTTCATGAACTACGGACTTAATTCATGAATTACTGACTTAATTCATGAAATACTGACTTACTTCGTGAATTACTGACTTAATTAATGAATTACTGACTTAATTCATGAATTACTGACTTAATTAATTAATTCATAACATATATAATTAATTTCTGATTTAATTATTGAATTACTGACTTAATTCATGAATTCCTGACTTAATTATCGAATTACTGACTTATTTCATGAACTACGGACTTAATTCATGAATTACTGACTTAATTCATGAAATACTGACTTATTTCGTGAATTACTGACTTAATTAATGAATTACTGACTTAATTCATGAATTACTGATTTAATTAATGAATTGCTGACTTAATTCATGAATTACTGATTTAATTCATGAATTACGGACTTAATTCATGAATTACTGACTTAATTAATTAATTCATAACATAAATAATTAATTTCTGATTTAATTATTGAATTACTGACTTAATTCATGAATTACTGACTTAATTATTGAATTACTGACTTAATTCATGAATTACTGACTTAATTATTGAATTACTGACTTAATTCATGAATTACTGACTTAATTCATGAATTACTGACTTAATTCATGAATTACTGATTTAATTAATGAATTGCTGACTTAATTCATGAATTACTGATTTAATTCATGAATTACTGACTTAATTCATGAATTACTGACTTAATTCATGAATTACTGACTTAATTCATGAATTACGAACTTAATTAATGAATTACGGACTTAATTCATGAATTACGGACTTAATTCATGAATTACTGACTTAATTAATTAATTCATAACATAAATAATTAATTTCTGATTTAATTATTGAATTACTGACTTAATTCATGAATTCCTGACTTAATTATTGAATTACTGACTTATTTCATGAACTACGGACTTAATTCATGAATTACTGACTTAATTCATTAAATACTGACTAAATTCATGAATTACTGACTTAGTTTATGAAATACTGATTTAATTCATGATTTACTTACTTAATTCATGAATTACTGACTTAATTCATGAATTACTGACTTAATTCATGAATTACTGACTTAATTCATGAATTACTGACTTAATTCATGAATTACGGACTTAATTCATGAATTACTGACTTAATTAATTAATTCATAACATAAATAATTAATTTCTGATTTAATTATTGAATTACTGACTTAATTCATGAATTCCTGACTTAATTATCGAATTACTAACTTATTTCATGAACTATGGACTTAATTCATGAATTACTGACTTAATTCATGAATTACTGACTTAATTCATGAATTACTGACTTAATTCATGAATTACGGACTTAATTCATGAATTACTGACTTAATTAATTAATTCATAACATAAATAATTAATTTCTGATTTAATTATTGAATTACTGACTTAATTCATGAATTCCTGACTTAATTATCGAATTACTGACTTATTTCATGAACTACGGACTTAATTCATGAATTACTGACTTAATTCATGAATTACTGACTTACTTCATGAATTACTGACTTAATTCATGAATTACTGACTTAATTCATGAATTACTGACTTAATTCATGAATTACTGACTTAATTCATGAATTACGGACTTAATTCATGAATTACGGACTTAATTCATGAATTACTGACTTAGTTAATTGTTGTGTTCTCAAAGAAGGGTTAGTCAAGACTGCTTGTATTGATACCACGGCTTCCCCACCTGGCATCGCCTCAGGTACAAAGGACACGATACAACATCTCTCCCTTTTTCTCTTTACGAACGAAATTAAGAAAAGAAAAGGAAAAGAAAGAAAAGAAAAAAGGAGTTGAAACAAAAATACGCGCTCATTACAAATAAACACTGGTCGGCGTTAGCCCTTCCACTGCTTCGTCTTCTTCTTCTTCTTCTTCTGGCGCCGTTGATCCACTGTCCCACTAGCAACACCTCGCTCCTTCATAGGTCGTCCTCCTGTCGTGCGTGAAAAAGAATAAATAAATCTGAATTATCTTATCGCTATGACCCTTTCTTTTTTTTCTTTTAATCTCGCGCTACGCCTCGGCTTCGTTGAATCCTCCGCATCCTTTTCTATTTTGTGATCTTGATTTGACGGGGCTTGAGTTTCTCCCTCTTTTTCTTGATTGTGGTCCTGATCCTGTACTTCTGGAATCCTCTTGAAGAAAGATGCATTCCTTGTGACCGACCGTCCCCCTTTTTTCCGGCTGTGATCATGGAGCCTTTTACTGCTGTTATCTTAAAAGGTTCCAATTCGTATCGGCTTTCTTCCTTCTTGAGCAATTTCTTGTCTTTCTGGACGAGTACTTTGTCTCCTACTTTAAGTGCATGATTTTTAGTCCGTCGTTTTCGGTCCGTGTAGCTTTTCGCTTTATTTGCGTATGTTGCATTGTGATGCTTGAGGTCGGGTAGCAGGCTTCTGAAGTTTTTTTTAAATAGCACGTCGGCTGGTGCTTTCCCTAGTGCGGGGTGCGGCGTGGCTCTATAATTACGTAGGAATTTGTGTACTTCTATCTTGAAGTTCTTCTGTTCAATAGTGCTGGTCCTGATGACTTTTCCTAGTGTTCGCATGAAACGCTCTACCAGCCCATTGGCCTCTGGCCACATCGGTGTCGTTTTTTTGTGTTGAATGCCTAATCGTTTGCAGAATTCAGCAAAGTTGCTGCCGTTAAACGGAGGTCCCTTGTCCGTTTTAATGCTTTCCGGGATCCCGAAGGTGGACAATATGCGCTCGAGTGGCGGTAGTACGTGTTGGTGGGCCGTGGTACGGATGAATTCCACTACTGGAAACCGTGTGAAGTTGTCGATCAATACCATCAATTCTTCACTAGATGGCAGTGTTAGGAAATCGAGGCTTACCGTTTGCCAGGGTTTGCTGGGTAGTTCGGACATTTTCAGGGGGTCTCGTTCCGGAGCTCGCGTGGATGCTATGCAAGGAACGCATTGTTCTACCATTTCCTGCACTCGTTGATCCATACCCGGAAACCAGACCTTCGTTCGTAAGAGCTGCTTCATTTTGCTTATGCCCAAGTGTCCTTCGTGTGCTACTTGGACTACGTTCTTTTGAAGGCTCTGGGGCATGCAAATCCTTGCCCCTCGCATGACTACGCCCTCTTTTGTCACCGATAGCTCGTCGAATATTTGCGAGTAAGGTTTTGCGGCCGTTTTCTTTAGCTCGTACTTTTTTCCTTTTTTAACTGCTTGCTGTACAGCTGCCGGCACATTGTCTTTCTGCGTTTCTTCCACAATTTGATCTTTCGAGAGCGGGGCGATTAGTGCTTGGTACACGGCAAAGTTAACATATTGCTCCCCTATGATTGCCTGTTTGCACTGGGATAATCTGGACGGATTTCTGGACAGAAAATCAGCGGCGTTTTCATTCCCCGGCTGGTATTCTAGCGTGAAATTGAATGGTTGGCTTCGTAACATCCATCGTTCTAACCTGGCCGATAATTTTGCTGTTGGTTTGTTGAAAATGCTGACCAGTGGTTTATGGTCTGTTGTAACAAAGAAATGTGCCCCGAGCAGATACATTTTGAAGTGCTCGCAGGCCCAAATTATTGCCAGCGCCTCCCTTTCCAGCTGGGAGTATCTTTGCTCTGTATCCGTCAGAGCTTTGCTTGCGAACGCTATTACGCTCCTTCGCCCCTGTTCAGTGGATTGCGTTAGTATGGCACCTAATCCTATTGGGCTCGCGTCCACTATAACCTTTGTCTTCCAGGTAGGGCTAAAGAATGCTAACTGGTCTGCGTTTGCTAGCGCCGCCTTCAGCTTTACGAATGCTTGCTCGCACTTTTCAGACCAGGTGAACACCGGAGTTTTCTTTCCGGCTATTAGGTTACGTAGTGGTTCGGAAATGTCAGCATGATTCGGTATGAACCGGGAGCACCATGTCGTCATTCCCAGAAAGCTTCTTACATCGGCTTTCGTCGTTGGTGTTGCGAATTCTTTGATCGCTTGCACTTTGCTGGGGTCTGGTTCGACGCCGTTTTCTCCTATTATTAATCCGTAAAATCGCACTTTTGTTTTCGCAAACTTGGTCTTCTTTTCGTTTATCGTTAGATTCTTCTCTCTCAGTCGCTTTAATACTTCTTGGTACCGTTCGTTGTGTTCTTTGAGGTTTCTCGCATGTACCAAAATGTCATCGGTTGTGTTAATTACTCCTGGTATGCCCTGCAGAAGCTCCCTAATGATGTTGTGAAAAATTTCTGCGGCTGACGTCACCCCGAAAAACAGTCGTTTATATCGTCGTAGCCCTACGTGAGTCGAGAAGGTGGTAATATATCGAGATTCTTCATGCAATTCTACTTGATGGTACGCTTGATTTAGGTCTAGGACACTGAAAACCTTGGAATTGTTTACATCTGCTAGTAAGTCTTCCAGTGTGGGGATTATGTGCCTCTCTCTTTTAATCGCTTGATTTGGTAGTCGCATATCGACACACAGACGTATTTCATCGCTGTCTTTCTTTGGGACGATAACGATTGGTGATACCCACGGTGTAGGCCCGTCGACTCTTTCTATGATGTCCTGCCTTTCTAGCCTCTCTAGTTCTTTTTCGACTAGTGCCCTTTGCTGGAATGGTACTCGCCTGTGAGGTAGAGCAGTTGGTTTTACTGCCTGGTCAATATGCAATTTGACTTTAAGCCCGGTATACTTTCCTAGCGGTATGTCGTGCTCTGCCGTTGTTTGTACTGCTCTTATGAATTCCTGCTTTACGTGGTGGGAAAAATAAACTAGTTCCAGAGCCTCGGACGCTTTGCGGCTTAGCAAGCAGTTTGCGCTCCCTTCCACGACATATATGGTTTCCCGTGTCGTTTGCTTGGAATTTTCTACTGAAATTTGCATCCTGACTTTCCCTCTTATTCCCAGTGGTTGCTTTAATTTGAAAGGAAAAATCTTCTTTTCTGTTTTCTTCAGTTTCGGACTTCCAATCTTGGCATGTGCCTGTGCGTCTATGATTGTTACCCCTGCTCCGGTGTCTACCAAAAACTTGATTTTGCCGTTCCCCACCTTTGCGCATACCATAGGATGTTTGCAACTTTTGTTGGAATTTGTACTTACGAGTTCTGTGACACTGGAGCTGTCCTCGTCTTCTTCCATCTCGTTGACGTTCTGTACCCCTTGCTTCTTGCTTCTGCAAACTCTTTCGAAATGGCCCACCTTTTGACATTTCCGGCATTTTTCTTTTCGGGCTCTACAGTCTTGTAGCTGCTTGTGCCACGCCTTTCCGCAAAATTTGCATTTCTGATTTTGACGTTTTTGCTTATGTTCCGTTTTGAGTTTGTTGACTTGCCCTTCCTCCTCTTCAGTGTTGGTCTTCATTTCCTTTAGCTGCTTGCGCACGAGTTCAAACGCGTTTCCTTTTTCCAATAGTGTAGCCAGCGACCATCCTGGATTCGTTAATGCCTCAGACTTCAATTTTCTCGAGTTGCACGCCAGTACGATTTGTGATTTTACTTCTTCTTCTTTGTCGATAAATTGACATCCATCTCCCATTTTGTCCAGCCTGGTGTGTAGCTCGTCCAGTGTTTCATCCACCTGTTGCCTCACGTTCCGAAATAGGAATCTGTTGTACATGACGTTCTCTTGTGGATTGAAATGGGCGGTTAAAACCCGTTTGGCTGTCACATATACGTCCTCGCCCTCGGCAGGTTTGGTGTCGAGCTTGCTGTACACGTCATGCACCTTTTTTCCGGCGTAATGCAGAAGTGCGGCCAGCTTCCTCTGTTTGCCTGATATGTCACAAACCACTAGGAAATTCTCAAGCCTCTTCAGCCAATCTCTCCACCTTGTGCCGATGGTAGCTTTTTCACCCTCGTACTGGAATGGCTCCATTGTCGCGTATGCTTCCATGGCTTAATCACTTGAGGAATGCACTGGATAAGAAATATTGCCCACCTCGTCGCCAATGTTGTGTTCTCAAAGAAGGGTTAGTCAAGACTGCTTCTATTGATACCACGGCTTCCCCACCTGGCATCGCCTCAGGTACAAAGGACACGATACAACAGTTAATTAATTCATGAATTACGGACTTAATTCATGAATTACTGACTTAATTAATTAATTCCTAACATAAATAATTAATTTCTGATTTAATTATTGAATTACTAACTTAATTCATGAATTCCTGACTTAATTATCGAATTACTGACTTATTTCATGAACTACGGACTTAATTCATGAATTACTGACTTAATTCATGAAATACTGACTTATTTCGTGAATTACTGACTTAATTAATGAATTACTGACTTAATTCATGAATTACTGATTTAATTAATGAATTGCTGACTTAATTCATGAATTACTGATTTAATTCATGAATTACTGACTTAATTCATGAATTGCTGACTTAATTCATGAATTACTGATTTAATTCAGGAATTACTGACTTAATTAATGAATTACGGACTTAATTCATGAATTACGGACTTAATTCATGAATTACTGACTTAATTAATTAATTCATAACATAAATAATTAATTTCTGATTTAATTATTGAATTACTGACTTAATTCATGAATTCCTGACTTAATTATTTAATTACTGACTTATTTCATGAACTACGGACTTAATTCATGAATTACTGACTTAATTCATGAATTACTGACTTAATTCATTAAAAACTGACTAAATTCATGAATTACTGACTTAGTTTATGAATTGCTGACTTAATTCATGATTTACTGACTTGATTCATGAATTACGGACTTAATTCATGAATTACGGACTTAATTCATGACTTACGGACTTAATTCATGAATTACTGACTTAATTAATTAATTCATAACATAAATAATTAATTTCTGATTTAATTATTGAATTACTGACTAAACTCATGAATTCCTGACTTAATTATTGAATTACTGACTTATTTCATAAACTACGGACTTAATTCATGAATTACTGACTTAATTCATGAATTACTGACTTAATTAATTAATTCATTACATAAATAATTAATTTCTGATTTAATTATTGAATTACTGACTTAATTCATGAATTATTGACTTAATTATTGAATTACTGACTTATTTCATGAACTACGGACTTAATTCATGAATTACTGACTTAATTCATGAATTACTGACTTAATTCATGAATTACTGACTTAATTCATGAATTACTGACTTTATTCATGAATTACGGACTTAATTCATGAATTACGGACTTAATTCATGAATTACGGACTTAATTCATGAATTACGGACTTAATTCATGAATTACTGACTTAATTATTTAATTCATAACATAAATAATTAATTTCTGATTTAATTATTGAATTACTGACTTAATTCATGAATTCCTGACTTAATTATCGAATTACTGACTTATTTCATGAACTACGGACTTAATTCATGAATTACTGACTTAATTCATGAATTACTGACTTAATTCATGAATTACTGACTTAATTCATTAAATACTGACTAAATTCATGAATTACTGACTTAATTCATGAATTACTGATTTAATTAATGAATTGCTGACTTAATTCATGAATTACTGATTTAATTCATGAATTACTGACTTAATTCATGAATTACTGACTTAGTTCATGAATTACTGACTTAATTCATGAATTACTGACTTAATTCATGAATTACTGACTTAATTCATGAATTACGGACATAATTCATGAATTACGGACTTAATTCATGAATTACTGACTTAATTAATTAATTCATAACATAAATAATTAATTTCTGATTGAATTATTGAATTACTGACTTAATTCATGAATTCCTGACTTAATTATTGAATTACTGACTTATTTCATGAATTACGGACTTAATTCATGAATTACTGACTTAATTCATGAATTACTGATTTAATTCATGAATTAATGACTTAATTCATGAATTAGTGACTTAATTCATGAATTACTGACTTAATTCATGAATTACTGACTTAATTCATGAATTAAGTACTTAACTCATGAATTACGGACTTAATTAATTAATTCATAACATAGATAATTAATTTCTGATTTAATTATTGAATTACTGGCTTAATTCATGAATTCCTGACTTAATTATCGAATTACTGACTTATTTCATGAACTACGGACTTAATTCATGAATTACTGACTTAATTCATGAAATACTGACTTATTTCGTGAATTACTGACTTAATTAATGAATTACTGACTTAATTCATGAATTACTGATTTAATTAATGAATTGCTGACTTAATTCATGAATTACTGATTTAATTCATGAATTTCTGACTTAATTCATGAATTACTGACTTAATTAATTAATTCATAACATAAATAATTAATTTCTGATTTAATTATTGAATTACTGACTAAACTCATGAATTCCTGACTTAATTATTGAATTACTGACTTATTTCATAAACTACGGACTTAATTCATGAATTACTGACTTAATTCATGAATTACTGACTTAATTAATTAATTCATTACATAAATAATTAATTTCTGATTTAATTATTGAATTACTGACTTAATTCATGAATTATTGACTTAATTATTGAATTACTGACTTATTTCATGAACTACGGACTTAATTCATGAATTACTGACTTAATTCATGAATTACTGACTTAATTCATGAATTACTGACTTAATTCATGAATTACTGACTTTATTCATGAATTACGGACTTAATTCATGAATTACGGACTTAATTCATGAATTACGGACTTAATTCATGAATTACGGACTTAATTCATGAATTACTGACTTAATTATTTAATTCATAACATAAATAATTAATTTCTGATTTAATTATTGAATTACTGACTTAATTCATGAATTCCTGACTTAATTATCGAATTACTGACTTATTTCATGAACTACGGACTTAATTCATGAATTACTGACTTAATTCATGAATTACTGACTTAATTCATGAATTACTGACTTAATTCATTAAATACTGACTAAATTCATGAATTACTGACTTAATTCATGAATTACTGATTTAATTAATGAATTGCTGACTTAATTCATGAATTACTGATTTAATTCATGAATTACTGACTTAATTCATGAATTACTGACTTAGTTCATGAATTACTGACTTAATTCATGAATTACTGACTTAATTCATGAATTACTGACTTAATTCATGAATTACGGACATAATTCATGAATTACGGACTTAATTCATGAATTACTGACTTAATTAATTAATTCATAACATAAATAATTAATTTCTGATTGAATTATTGAATTACTGACTTAATTCATGAATTCCTGACTTAATTATTGAATTACTGACTTATTTCATGAATTACGGACTTAATTCATGAATTACTGACTTAATTCATGAATTACTGATTTAATTCATGAATTAATGACTTAATTCATGAATTAGTGACTTAATTCATGAATTACTGACTTAATTCATGAATTACTGACTTAATTCATGAATTAAGTACTTAACTCATGAATTACGGACTTAATTAATTAATTCATAACATAGATAATTAATTTCTGATTTAATTATTGAATTACTGGCTTAATTCATGAATTCCTGACTTAATTATCGAATTACTGACTTATTTCATGAACTACGGACTTAATTCATGAATTACTGACTTAATTCATGAAATACTGACTTATTTCGTGAATTACTGACTTAATTAATGAATTACTGACTTAATTCATGAATTACTGATTTAATTAATGAATTGCTGACTTAATTCATGAATTACTGATTTAATTCATGAATTTCTGACTTAATTCATGAATTACTGACTTAATTAATTAATTCATAACATAAATAATTAATTTCTGATTTAATTATTGAATTACTGACTTTATTCATGAATTCCTGACTTAATTATTTAATTACTGACTTATTTCATGAACTACGGACTTAATTCATGAATGACTGACTTAATTCATGAATTACTGACTAAATTCATGAATTACTGACTTAGTTTATGAATTGCTGACTTAATTCATGATTTACTGACTAAATTCATGAATTACTGATTTAATTAATTAATTCATAACATAAATAAATAATTTCTGATTGAATTATCGAATTACTGACTTATTTCATGAATTACGGACTTAATTCATGAATTACTGACTTAATTCATGAATTACTGATTTAATTCATGAATTAATGACTTAATTCAAGAATTACTGACTTAATTCATGAATTACTGACTTAATTCATGAATTACTGACTTAATTCATGAATTACGGACTTAGCTCATGAATTACGGACTTAATTCATGAATTTCTGACTTTTTTTTTTTTTTTTTTTTTTTTTTTTCCCTTTATACCGGCGTAGGCTCGCGCCTATTGCCGTTCGCTATATTTCAAGCGTACGATTTTTACATGCATTGTCAATAATTCCAGCACAAGGGTCCCATATCGGGTAGTCATCAAGATACTACCCTGTCAGGGGGGGGGTGTACAGGAAAAGGGAACAGGGGGTAAGGAGGGAAGGGAAACAAAACATCGCTCTTTGATTGTGTCAATCGCATACTTTCACTGCCTGCCTGAAGAAGGTGACGATGGCGGGAAAGGCCTTCTCTCTCGATAGCATTTCTCTGGCGTTGAAGTGGATTTTTGATCTGCTAAGTTCGCGAAGGAGGATAGCTCTTTCCTTGTTTAGTTTACGGCAGTGGAAGAGGAGGTGAGAGAGGTCTTGTCTATCTTGGTCGTGGCATGTACACAGGTCAGAATCAGTTCTCTTAATACGTTTAAGGTAGGTCTTGGTGGGGAAATGCGTAGTTCGTAGTTGGATGATTTTTGAAATTGTGCTTCGAGGGAGGTTCGTGTACGTGATACCTCGATTTCCAGGATTTGTTAGCAAATCATGAAGTGGACTCTTACACGTACCCCATCGGGTTGACCACTGATCCATAACTGAGCGTTCGATGCCTATCACAGCCACTTTTAGTGATTCAGGCGGAGACGACCAGGCTTTAGCCGCAAACTGCCTTGCTCTCTCTAGGCACTTGGTGTACCGTTTACGCTTTGGAATGACTTCAGGGATAGGCCACTCAGTCCATTTCCTTGAGGCGTAATACTTGGCTGCAGTTTTCTGAAGAAGCAGATCGAATGGTAACAGCTCCGTCTCCACCTCTAAGGCTGAAGTGGGAGTCGTTGAAAGGGCACCTGTTATAGATAGCAGGCCCCTTCTATAGATGTGGGCAAGGGGTTTGAGCATGGCTGTGGAAATGTTACACCATGCGGGGTAAGCATACCGCGCTTTTGCCAGGACTGATGCTTGGAAGATGGAGCGAAGCTGTCTGCATTCAACAGATCTTGAGAATTTAGTCAGCGATGACATCCTTTGAAGAGCCATGGAGCACTGCGCTGCCTGATGGTTAGCGTGATGTTTCCAGGTTAGCCGACTATCATAAATCAGGCCAAGGTATCTCACAGAGACTTTTGGGTGTACGATAGTATTGTTCCATTTTAGCGGCGCCGTTTCTTTCTTGTGTCTACGGGAGAAGTGGATTAGCTCAGTTTTGTTTTCTGCGAACTCTAAATGTAGCCTTTTCCCCCACTTCACGAGTGTGCTGAGGTTGTTGGCTAACAGCTTAACATTCGTTTCACTTGAGGTACCAGACGTGTGAAGGAGGAGATCGTCTACAAAAGCCTGCACATTTAGGCGCTTCCTTTTAATGATACTCAACGCGCTGTCGATGTACACCAAGAACAGTAGAGGAGAAAGCGGTGATCCCTGAGGTACGCCTTTTGCTAATGAAAATAAATCGCTTTGGTCATCTCTGAAGACCACGAAATATTTTCGGCGTTTCAGGAAGCTTTCGATCCACAAAACTATGTTGCCTGGGGTCTTAAGTTTCCGAAGTTCTTGAATGAGTTTAGCATGGTTGACGTTGTCGAAGGCTCCCGTTATGTCGAGCAGAAGCGCGGTGTGAACCTTTCTATTTTCGAAGCTCTGGAGCACCGAATCCGTGAAATTGACCAGCGCGTCTGTCGTGGATCTGCCAGGTCTGCATCCCCATTGCATGTCAGACAGCGCGTTGTTTTCCGTTAGAAACGCTTTGAGGCGACTTGCGATTGCTTTCTCTAATAACTTCCCCAGTACTGGGAGGAGAGATATGGGACGAAAGCTCTTGGCGTTCTCGTAACTTGGTTTTCCAGGCTTGGGGAGTGGAATGATTTTTGCTGTCTTTCACGCACTAGGGTAGTGACCTAGCCTAAGAGAAGCGTTGAAGATGTTCAGGACATATGGACCGATGATTTTCCAGGTGCTTTTTAGGACTATAGCCTGTATGTTGTCCATTCCTGCCGCCTTGTTGGGTCGTAGATCGTTTAGAATCTCCGTAATTTCCCCAAAGGAAAACTCCGCGTCAGAAGTGGAGGCTCTCAATTGCTTAGATATGATCTTATGACGTGACGACTTTTCAGGCCTGTCTGTACCGTCAGCTGGTACCCCATTCAGTAAGCTTGTTGCCATGCAGTTTAGTTTGGATTTGACGTCAGGAAAAGGATTGCCATCTGCTTGCTTTAATTGTTCGAATCGGTTGTTGCTATTAGATCGCAGGTATCGATCTTGGTTCCATAACGTCTTACAACTAGAGGACTTCATCTGCGCCATCCAAAATTGTTCTTTCCGATCTCTGGTTTGCTTGCGGTAGAGGTTACGTTTTGTTTTCCAAACCTTTTCGCTTTGTGGATTCCTGTCGGCGCGATACAGCCGAAGCGCTGCTGAAGCTTCCTTTCTCAGTCTGCGAAGTTCTCCATTCTACCACGGCTTAATCCGGGTTGAATCTGATTTTGTTGGAATGTGCATGTGCATTGCCTCTTGAATGGTCGTGGTGAGAGCTCCGACCGCTGTGTCAACCGCCTGTGGGTCTGAGAGGTTCGAGAACATCGAGCGTGCACTCAGTAGACTTGACGACATGTAGGATCTTAGGTTGCCCCAGTTTGCCCTGCTGTAGCACCACGTGGTCTTGTCTTTGCGGGGAACATACGTTGTGAATAGGAGAGCAATTGCCTTGTGATCGGACTCATTGTAGTACACGTCGTCGTTTAACATGCTCCACTCGACTTGTGTACTTAGATTCACAGATATCCACGTGAGGTCTATGGTAGACATATGTCCACGTTCGTTGAGGAAAGTTGGTGTGTTCCACATGTTTAACAATGTGAGACCATGTTCCGTAACAAAGTTGTAAAGCTGCGTACCCGCAAGGTCCGCGGCTTTGTCCTCCCACAACCAGTGATGGGCATTAAAGTCCCCGGTGACAACCATACAGTCGTCTTGACCATATTTCTTCCAAACTTCGGAAAGTAGATTTGTAGTATCAGCCGTATGTCTCCGGTAAAGTGCAATGATGGTTATGCAATGGGTGCCAGTTCTGGGTAATTTCAGTGCCACATACAGTTCTGATATTTCCATTATGTAAAAAGGGCTATCCCTCTTTTGGAGGAGTAGCACTCCTTTGTAGCTGAGGGGGGGTCTGATCAATTCGAAGCTTCCGAAACTTGAACATGTTAGGTTCTGTGGTGGTTCTAAGGCTACGACTGTGCTTGTTCCCTTGCTCGTGGCCTCGCGGATCAGTTCGGTAAGTTGTTGGTAGCTCTTCCTTATATTCTGTATCAACAACTGGTTCGTTGTCATCAAGTGCTTTTTGTTGCTGTGGATTGTTTCTCACTTCTTTTTTGCGCGTTTATTCGAACAGGGCAGTTAGGGTCGATTAGGGTCAATTTCTGACTTAATTAATTAATTCATAACATAAATAATTAATTTCTGATTTGATTATTGAATTACTGACTTAATTCATGAATTCCTGACTTAATTAATTAATTCATTACATAAATAATTAATTTCTGATTGAATTATTGAATTACTGACTTAATTCATGAATTCCTGACTTAATTATTGAATTACTGACTTAATTCATGAATTACTGATTTAATTCATGAATTAATGACTTAATTCAAGAATTACTGACTTAATTCATGAATTACTGACTTAATTCATGAATTACTGACTTAATTCATGAATTACGGACTTAACTCATGAATTACGGACTTAATTCATGAATTACGGACTTAATTCATGAATTTCTGACTTAATTAATTAATTCATAACATAAATAATTAATTTCTGATTTAATTATTGAATTACTGACTTAATTCATGAATTCCTGACTTAATTATTGAATTACTGACTTATTTCATGAACTACGTACTTAATTCATGAATTACTGACTTAATTCATGAATTACTGACTTAATTCATGAATTACTGACTTAATTCATGAATTACTGACTTAATTCATGAATTACTGACTTAATTCATGAATTACTGATTTAACTAATGAATTTCTGACTTAATTCATGAATTACTGATTTAATTCATGAATTACTGACTTAATTCATGAATTACTGACTTAATTCATGAATTACTGACTTAATTCATGAATTACGGACTTAATTCATGAATTACGGACATAATTCATGAATTACGGACTTAATTCATGAATTACTGACTTAATTAATTAATTCCTAACATAAATAATTAATTTCTGATTTAATTATTGAATTACTGACTTAATTCAAGAATTCCTGACTTAATTATTGAATTACTGACTTATTTCATGAATTACGGACTTAATTCATGAATTACTGACTTAATTCATGAATTACTGATTTAATTCATGAATTAATGACTTAATTCAAGAATTACTGACTTAATTCATGAATTGCTGACTTAATTCATGAATTACTGATTTAGTTAATGAATTACTGACTTAATTCATGAATTACGGACTTAATTCATGAATTACGGACTTAATTCATGAATTACTGACTTAATTAATTAATTCATAACATAAATAATGAATTTCTGATTTAATTATTGAATTACTGACTTAATTCATGAACTACGGACTTAATTCATGAATTACTGACTTAATTCATGAAATACTGACTTACTTCGTAAATTACTGACTTAATTAATGAATTACTGACTTAATTCATGAATTACTGATTTAATTAATGAATTGCTGACTTAATTCATGAATTACTGATTTAATTCATGAATTAATGACTTAATTCATGAATTGCTGACTTAATTCATGAATTACTGATTTAATTCATGAATTACTGACTTAATTCATGAATTACGGACTTAATTCATGAATTACGGACTTAATTCATGAATTACTGACTTAATTAATTAATTCATAACATAAATAATTAATTTCTGATTTAATTATTGAATTACTGACTTAATTCATGAATTCCTGACTTAATTATTTAATAACTGACTTATTTCATGAACTACAGACTTAATTCATGAATTACTGACTTAATTCAGTAAATACTGACTAAATTCATGAATTACTGACTTAATTCATGAATGACTGACTTGATTTATGAATTACGGACTTAATTCATGAATTACGGACTTAATGCATGGATTACTGACTTAATTCATGAATTACTGACTTAATTCATGAATTACTGACTTAATTCATTAAATACTGACTAAATTCATGAATTACGGACTTAATTCATGAATTACGGACTTAATTCATGAATTACTGACTTAATTAATTAATTCATAACATAAGTAATTAATTTCTGATTTAATTATTGAATTACTGACTTAATTCATGAATTCCTGACTTAATTATCGAATTACTGACTTATTTCATGAACTACGGACTTAATTAATGAATTACTGACTTAATTCATGAATTACTGATTTAATTAATGAATTACTGACTTAATTCATGAATTACGGACTTAATTCATGAATTACTGACTTATTTCAAGACCTACGGACTTAATTCATGAATTACTGACTTAGTTAATTAATTCCTAACATAAATAATTAATTTCTGATTTAATTATTGAATTACTGACTTAATTCATGAATTCCTGACTTAATTATTGACTTACTGACTTATTTCATGAACTACGGACTTAATTCATGAATTCCTGACTTAATTATTGACTTACAGACTTATTTCATGAACTACGGACTTAATTCATGAATTACTGACTTAATTCAGGAATTACTGATTTAATTAATGAATTGCTGACTTAATTCATGAATTACTGATTTAATTCATGAAATACTGATTTAATTAATGAATTGCTGACTTAATTCATGAATTACTGATTTAATTCATGAATTACTGACTTAATTCATGAATTACGGACTTAATTATTTAATTACTGACTTATTTCATGAACTACGGACTTAATTCATGAATTACTGACTTAATTCATTAAAAACTGACTAAATTAATGAATTACTGATTTAATTAATTAATTCATAACATAAATAAATAATTTCTGATTGAATTATTGAATTACTGACTTAATTCAAGAACTCCTGACTTAATTATTGAATTACTGACTTATTTCATGAATTACGGACTTAATTCATGAATTACTGACTTAATTCATGAATTACTGATTTAATTCATGAATTAATGACTTAATTCAAGAATTACTGACTTAATTCATGAATTACTGACTTAATTCATGAATTACTGACTTAATTCATGAATTACGGACTTAACTCATGAATTACGGACTTAATTCATGAATTACGGATTTAATTCATGAATTTCTGACTTAATTAATTAATTCATAACATAAATAATTAATTTCTGATTTAATTATTGAATTACTGACTTAATTCATGAATTCCTGACTTAATTATTGAATTACCGACTTATTTCATGAACTACGTACTTAATTCATGAATTACTGACTTAATTCATGAATTACTGACTTAATTCATGAATTACTGACTTAATTCATGAATTACTGATTTAACTAATGAATTTCTGACTTAATTCATGAATTACTGATTTAATTCATGAATTACTGACTTAATTCATGAATTACTGACTTAATTCATGAATTACTGACTTAATTCATGAATTACGGACTTAATTCATGAATTACGGACATAATTCATGAATTACGGACTTAATTCATGAATTACTGACTTAGTTAATTAATTCATGAATTACGGACTTAATTCATGAATTACAGACTTAATTAATTAATTCCTAACATAAATAATTAATTTCTGATTTAATTATTGAATTACTGACTTAATTCATGAATTGCTGACTTAATTCATGAATTACTGATTTAATTCATGAATTACTGACTTAATTCATGAATTGCGGACTTAATTCATGAATTACGGACTTAATTCATGAATTACTGACTTAATTAATTAATTCATAACATAAATAATTAATTTCTGATTTAATTATTGAATTACTGACATAATTATTTAATTACTGACTTATTTCATGAACTACGGACTTAATTCATGAATTACTGACTTAATTCATTAAATACTGACTAAATTCATGAATTACTGACTTAATTCATGAATTACTGACTTAATTAATGAATTACTGACTTAATTCATGAATTACTGACTTAATTAATTAATTCCTAACATAAATAATTAATTTCTGATTTAATTATTGAATTACTGACTTAATTCATGATTTCCTGACTTAATTATCGAATTACTGACTTATTTCATGAACTACGGACTTAATTCATGAATTACTGACTTAATTCATGAAATACTGACTTACTTCGTGAATTACTGACTTAATTAATGAATTACTGACTTAATTCATGAATTTCTGATTTAATAAATGAATTGCTGACTTAATTCATGAATTACTGATTTAATTCATGACTTACTGACTTAATTCATGAATTGCTGACTTAATTCATGAATTACTGATTTAATTCATGAATTACTGACTTAATTCATGAATTACGGACTTAATTCATGAATTACTGACTTAATTCATGAATTACTGACTTAATTCATTAAAAACTGACTAAATTCATGAATTACTGACTTAGTTTATGAATTGCTGACTTAATTCATGATTTACTGACTAAATTCATGAATTACTGATTTAATTAATTAATTCATAACATAAATAAATAATTTCTGATTGAATTATTGAATTACTGACTTAATTCAAGAATTCCTGACTTAATTCCTGACTTAATTCATGAATTACTGACTTAATTCATGAATTACTGACTTAATTAATTAATTCATAACATAACTTAATTAATTTCTGATTTCATTATTGAATTACTGACTTAATTCATGAATTCCTGACTTAATTATCGAATTACTGACTTATTTCATGAACTACGGACTTAATTCATGAATTACTGATTTAATTAATGAATTGCTGACTTAATTCATGAATTACTGATTTAATTCATGAATTACTGACTTAATTCATGAATTACGGACTTAATTCATGAATTACTGACTTATTTCAAGAACTACGGACTTAATTCATGAATTACTGATTTAACTAATGAATTTCTGACTTAATTCATGAATTACTGATTTAATTCATGAATTACTGACTTAATTCATGAATTACTGACTTAATTCATGAATTACTGACTTAATTCATGAATTACGGACTTAATTCATGAATTACGGACATAATTCATGAATTACGGACTTAATTCATGAATTACTGACTTAGTTAATTAATTCATGAATTACGGACTTAATTCATGAATTACAGACTTAATTAATTAATTCCTAACATAAATAATTAATTTCTGATTAAATTATTGAATTACTGACTTAATTCATGAATTGCTGACTTAATTCATGAATTACTGATTTAATTCATGAATTACTGACTTAATTCATGAATTGCGGACTTAATTCATGAATTACGGACTTAATTCATTAAATACTGCCTAAATTCATGAATTACTGACTTAATTCATGAATTACTGACTTAATTAATGAATTACTGACTTAATTAATTAATTCATAACATAAATAATTAATTTCTGATTTAACTAATGAATTTCTGACTTAATTCATGAATTACTGATTTAATTCATGAATTACTGACTTAATTCATGAATTACTGACTTAATTCATGAATTACTGACTTAATTCATGAATTACGGACTTAAATCATGAATTACGGACATAATTCATGAATTACGGACTTAATTCATGAATTACTGACGTAATTAATTAATTCCTAACATAAATAATTAATTTCTGATTTAATTATTGAATTACTGACTTAATTCATGATTTCCTGACTTAATTATCGAATTACTGACTTATTTCATGAACTACGGACATAATTCATGAATTACTGACTTAATTCATGAAATACTGACTTACTTCGTAAATTACTGACTTAATTAATGAATTACTGACTTAATTCATGAATTACTGATTTAATTAATGAATTGCTGACTTAATTCATGAATTACTGATTTAATTCATGAATTACTGACTTAATTCATGAATTGCTGACTTAATTCATGAATTACTGATTTAATTCATGAATTACTGACTTAATTCATGAACTACGGACTTAATTCATGAATTACGGACTTAATTCATGAATTACTGACTTAGTTAATTAATTCATGAATTACGGACTTAATTCATGAATTACAGACTTAATTAATTAATTCCTAACATAAATAATTAATTTCTGATTTAATTATTGAATTACTGACTTAATTCATGAATTGCTGACTTAATTCATGAATTACTGATTTAATTCATGAATTACTGACTTAATTCATGAATTGCGGACTTAATTCATGAATTACGGACTTAATTCATGAATTACTGACTTAATTAATTAATTCATAACATAAATAATTAATTTCTGATTTAATTATTGAATTACTGACTTAATTAATTAATTCATAACATAAATAATTAATTTCTGATTTAATTATTGAATTACTGACTTAATTATTTAATTACTGACTTATTTCATGAACTACGGACTTAATTCATGAATTACTGACTTAATTCATTAAATACTGACTAAATTCATGAATTACTGACTTAATTCATGAATTACTGACTTAATTCATGAATTACTGACTTAATTAATGAATTACTGACTTAATTAATGAATTACTGACTTAATTCATGAATTACTGACTTAATTAATTAATTCCTAACATAAATAATTAATTTCTGATTTAATTATTGAATTACTGACTTAATTCATGATTTCCTGACTTAATTATCGAATTACTGACTTATTTCATGAACTACGGACTTAATTCATGAATTACTGACTTAATTCATGAAATACTGACTTACTTCGTGAATTACTGACTTAATTAATGAATTACTGACTTAATTCATGAATTACTGATTTAATAAATGAATTGCTGACTTAATTCATGAATTACTGATTTAATTCATGACTTACTGACTTAATTCATGAATTGCTGACTTAATTCATGAATTACTGATTTAATTCATGAATTACTGACTTAATTCATGAATTACGGACTTAATTCATGAATTACGGACTTAATTCATGAATTACTGACTTAATTAACTAATTCATAACATAAATAATGAATTTCTGATTTAATTATTGAATTACTGACTTAATTCATGAATTCCTGACTTAATTATTTAATTACTGACTTATTTCATGAACTACGGACTTAATTCATGAATTACTGACTTAATTCATTAAAAACTGACTAAATTCATGAATTACTGACTTAGTTTATGAATTGCTGACTTAATTCATGATTTACTGACTAAATTCATGAATTACTGATTTAATTAATTAATTCATAACATAAATAAATAATTTCTGATTGAATTATTGAATTACTGACTTAATTCAAGAATTCCTGACTTAATTCCTGACTTAATTACTGACTTAATTCATGAATTCCTGACTTAATTCATGAATTACTGACTTAATTAATTAATTCATAACATAACTTAATTAATTTCTGATTTCATTATTGAATTACTGACTTAATTCATGAATTCCTGACTTAATTATCGAATTACTGACTTATTTCATGAACTACGGACTTATTTCATGAATTACTGACTTAATTCATGAAATATTGACTTACTTCGTGAATTACTGACTTAATTAATGAATTACTGACTTAATTCATGAATTACTGATTTAATTAATGAATTGCTGACTTAATTCATGAATTACTGATTTAATTCATGAATTACTGACTTAATTCATGAATTACGGACTTAATTCATGAATTACTGACTTATTTCAAGAACTACGGACTTAATTCATGAATTACTGACTTAGTTAATTAATTCCTAACATAAATAATTAATTTCTGATTTAATTATTGAATTACTGACTTAATTCATGAATTCCTGACTTAATTATTGAATTACTGACTTATTTCATGAACTACGGACTTAATTCATGAATTACTGACTTAATTCATGAATTACTGACTTACTTCATGAATTACTGACTTAATTCATGAATTACTGACTTAATTAATGAATTACTGACTTAATTCATGAATTACTGATTTAATTAATGAATTGCTGACTTAATTCATGAATTACTGATTTAATTCATGAAATACTGATTTAATTAATGAATTGCTGACTTAATTCATGAATTTCTGATTTAATTATTGAATTACTGACTTAATTCATGAATTCCTGACTTAATTATTTAATTACTGACTTATTTCATGAACTACGGACTTAATTCATGAATTACTGACTTAATTCATGAATTACTGACTTAATTCATTAAAAACTGACTAAATTCATGAATTACTGACTTAGTTTACGAATTGCTGACTTAATTCATGATTTACTGACTTAATTCATGAATTACTGATTTAATTAATTAATTCATAACATAAATAATTAATTTCTGATTGAATTATTGAATTACTGACTTAATTCAAGAATTCCTGACTTAATTATTGAATTACTGACTTATTTCATGAATTACGGACTTAATTCATGAATTACTGACTTAATTCATGAATTACTGATTTAATTCATGAATTAATGACTTAATTCATGAATTACTGACTTAATTCATGAATTACTGACTTAATTCATGAATTACTGACTTAATTCATGAATTACGGACTTAACTCATGAATTACGGACTTAATTCATGAATTACGGACTTAATTCATGAATTACTGACTTAATTAATTAATTCATAACATAAATAATTAATTTCTGATTTAATTATTGAATTACTGACTTAATTCATGAATTCCTGACTTAATTATTGAATTACTGACTTATTTCATGAACTACGTACTTAATTCATGAATTACTGACTTAATTCATGAATTACTGACTTAATTCATGAATTACTGACTTAATTCATGAATTACTGACTTAATTCATGAATTACTGATTTAACTAATGAATTTCTGACTTAATTCATGAATTACTGACTTAATTCATGAATTACTGACTTAATTCATGAATTACGGACTTAATTCATGAATTACTGACTTAGTTAATTAATTCATGAATTACGGACTTAATTCATGAATTACTGACTTAATTAATTAATTCCTAACATAAATAATTAATTTCTGATTTAATTATTGAATTACTGACTTAATTCATGAATTACTGACTTAATTATTGAATTACTGACTTAATTCATGAATTCCTGACTTAATTATTGAATTACTGACTTATTTCATGAACTACTGATTTGTGGAGAACGATCATTTTAAACTTAATCCCGATGACTAAGCAAGACCACATTTCGCTGACCACATTTTGACAATATTTCGCCGACTTATAATTCTCAGCTCATATCCAGGATGCCGAGCGTCAGATCACTAGCTAATTTCCTTCTCACGCATCCGGTCCATCCGAACATTCCCTCAGTTTATAATTTAGCCCATTCAGCAGATCCCACGCCAAACATGTATATAAACGCTTGTTCTCCCCCGCTAGAAAGGTGGTCGCGCTCAGTCGCTCTCAGTCTCTCGCTATTTGTTACGCTCCCTTTTTCTCTCTGCCCAGTTAGTATAAGTTATAGTTTTCAATCTTGTTAAAACGTTTGTGACGTATGGACGACCTAGTGAATTATTGACTTAGTGACACGACTTGTACCGACGAAAATATTGAATAAAGTTGTACGGTATTTTACCGTTGAGCGAAAAAGAACTCACAGCCTTCCGCCCAACCGCTCAAAACAATTTAATCGCCCAAAACAGTTTCTTACAATTTGGTGTCAGAAGTGGGATTCGCGTTAAAATACCGGCAGTTCAAATAAGTTTCCAATTAGTGCAAGTGTCCCACCTAGTTCAAAATCGTTCAAATTATTCAAATAGCCCAACGTGCCACAGTTCCACCGAAGTTTAAAAAAGTTTAGTTTTGTACGAATCCATTGTGCCTAAGATGACGCCAACTCCTCCACCACCCGTAGGTGGAACAGGTACTGTAACACCCCCTATTAATCCTATTTTTCTCCAAACACCCACCACCTCGCTCCAGAACACCACGACCACTACGACCTCTACGACCACAACCATGAATACGACCACTCCTGCTACACGTCCACGCTCGATGACCTTCCTGGGACAACCGATAAGCGACCCAACTATTTCAACCCAACCCACGACTAGACCAACAACTCCCACCAATGAGTCCGTGCAAACCATTTTGAACCAACTTCCTATATATACCGGCGATTCTAGAATAAAGAACTGGCTAAAAAAATTGTCGATCCTCCTCGTCGCCTACGCGGGGGACGAAGAAAGAATATTGCGGGCCATACCAACCCGACTCGACGGAATAGCGCTAGAGTACTATGAACTCCTAACCTTGGAAGTACAAACTGAATATCCAAAGTTCAAAGAGGCTTTTTTGAAGCGTTTCGGAAAGTTACATGAAGAAGCTTATAGACCACCACCCACCCAACAGCCCAATGAGACTATTGCCGACTTTGCTCAGAGACTTCTTGTAGAATCCGTCGAATTGTTCCCCCACCTGTATGCCCAGTCCACTGCAAATTATGACGGTGCACAAGCCGCATTAGACGGAATGAGGGCGCAAACGTTTCTAAAAGGAATTACCGCAGATCTCCGCAGGGCAGTGCTTAGGACCGTCGGAAACGAGGCGACATTTGATGAACTCGTTCAGGCGGCTCGAGTGGAAGAAGCTGCACTCGCCAGTACTAGCGCAGACTATCATGGATTAGAAGCCAAACTAGCCCAACTTACTTTACAAATAGAACAACTAGTAAAAGCTCAACAGCAAACCCCAACCCACGCCGCTGCTGTAAATCTCCCCCACAACAGTTCGGATGTACGATATCGAGATCCAATCCCGCCGAACAACTACCCTTCCAACCCACAGCCCACCTACTCAAAACCGCCCGGAAATAATAGAGGAACACCCATACAACCCTTGATGCAGATGAACGTTCCCCGTCCCCCTTTTGCAGATCGACGTCAACCAATGCAGTTCGAGGGTGCTCGCTATAACGAGGGTGTTCGCAATAACGCACAACCCTATCCTTATAAACCTACGACCAACCGGAACTCTAACTCCTATAACCCTGATCATCAAAGCCACCGAACACAAGAAGACCAACCGATCTGTCATTTTTGCAGAGAAGAAGGCCATATTGTCAAATACTGCCCAAAATTAGCCCAGCAGTTAGCCCACAAATGGGGTTTCCAGCCTCCATACCCCCTCCCCACAATTGATCAACAACGCGCTATGGAAGAGATCCTATTTGGAAACAGGCCAAAAAACTAGGACGAACCACCAGAGAGGGTCGGTGGGAAAGGAAAAAGTATCCTCAAACGTTAAATGGAAACACCCCGACCAGTACTACTGACCCAAACTTCAAACCCCAATCAGTTGACCAAACCCCAATTTACAATGATATCATCGCAGAAATTTCCACTGGCTACAAAACCCCAGTAGTACCAGTAGTCGTAGGTAATTTGTTGCTTACCGCTCTCGTCGACAGCGGAGCAGGACTTTCCCTATTGAACGAGAACGTCTTTTTAGCCCTTCAACAGTCCGGTCATTCCCTTCAGACCATTTCAGCCGATGTTAGATTATTCTCGATCAGCAATGCCGAACTCAAAACTGGCGGAGTTTACGAAACTGAAATCTCCATTTTAGGCCGCCAATATGCCCACCAATTCGTTGTTAGCTCACAAATCAACTATGACCTTGTGCTTGGCATAGACTTTATCTGCAAGCATGGCCTAGTTATAGACGGCAAAGATCAAATGGTCTATTTTCCTCCTGTGAGTAGCCCAGACGCTTCCAATCCTGGTCACCAAACCGATCCTTTACCGAAAACCATAGTGGAACCAAATACCTGCTCTCCCACCCCGATTTTACCCAGCCCTCGACCAACCAACAATCCTGTTAAAGAACTTGTCCAAACCGTAGAACCAGAAGATGAATTTGCTCCTTTTCTCGCCGAAAATAAACAAATATCACAACTCCCAAGCCACCGAATCTTCCTTCAAAAGGATGTAGTCGTGTTTCCCGGCACCAGTAGAATTGTACAAGGTCGAATTGACACTCCCAAAAATGTCGAAAACCCAACCAATTTCCTACCGCGATTTGGCCGAACTGGTATTGTAGAACCAGCTGAACTTTACCGCTCGTACATTTATGTCGAGCCAGTAATTGTCACCACTGACGGAAGCTCTGTTATACCCATCGTAATTTCGAACATGTCTTCCGAGACCGTCCGTCTTTCCTCCAAAGAATTCGTTGGTCTTTTAGACTTCGACGTTATTCCTAATCCCAGTCCCATTTCGGTGAATTCCGTCAATATCGAATATCGTACTGAGGATCTCCTGCTAGCACAGCCCCAGCCCACCAAACTTGACGAACAAAAATTCAACATTGGCACTACCCTACCTGAACATCGAAGAGAAAAACTTGTAGCCCTATTAGAGCAAAACGCTGACATCTTTGCAAAATCCGATATGGATATGGGTCGAACAAACGAAGTCCAGCATACGATTGACGTCCAAGGACATCCTCCTATCCACCAAAGACCATACCGAGTACCCGAATCCCTTCAGACAACCATGGAAGACAAAATCAAGGCAATGCTAGAAGCAGGCGTGATCTCTGAATCTAACTCCCCCTGGGGATCACCAGTTCTTTTAGTAGACAAGAAAGACGGATCCAAACGATTAGTAATCGACTTTCGTAAACTTAACGCCGTGACCCGAAAAGACCAATACCCCATGCCCAACATCCACGAGTCTCTAAACCATTTAGCCGAATCTAAATACTTTTCCCTTTTTGACCTTGTCAATGGATTTTGGCAGATCGAAATAGACCCGGTTGACCGCGAAAAGACCGCTTTCTCTTCCCCCTATGGCCATTACCAATTTAACCAAATGCCCTTTGGCTTATGCTATGCCCCTGCGACATTTCAACGCCTGATGAATAACGTCCTAAAAGGTCTAGTGAACAAAATATGTCTAGCATATATTGATGACATCATTGTTTTCAGCAAAACTTTTGAAGATCATTTGAACCGCATAGACCTAGTCTTCCAACGACTCCGAGAAGCCGGCCTTAAACTAAAACCGTCCAAATGTGAGTTTTTTAAAGAACGAATCAAGTATCTTGGACACATCGTTTCCGCCCAAGGTATTGAACCCGACCCCGACAAAGTATCCGCGATCTATAACTACCCTACACCGACCACCGTCAAGGAAGTCCAATCCTTTCTGGGTTTAGTTGGCTATTACCGTCGATTTATTAACAATTTCTCGAAAATGCGCATCCATTGTCCAAATTAACGGTTAAGAACATTCCCTTTTGTTGGGAACCTGAGCAAGACGAAGCCTATGTCCTCCTTAAAGGCAAACTTATGCTTTGGCCTATTTTGGCTTACCCTAATTTCGACTCTCCATTTTTCTTACATACCGACGCTTCCGATTTCGCTCTTGGTGCCGTGTTAGCCCAAACACAAGATTCTAAAGAAGTCGCCATCGCTTACGCTAGTCGAACCCTGTCGAAAGCCGAGAAAAATTACAGTACAACAGAAAAGGAAGCTTTAGCCGTAGTCTGGGCCATTAAACATTTTAGAACCTACCTGTACGGACGACACTTTACCGTCTTTACTGATCACCATTCTCTCCGCTGGCTAATGTCCGTTAAGGATTCTTCTTCCCGATTAGTTCGTTGGTCTCTCACATTAGCCGAATATGATTATGATGTCCAGTATCGACCTGGCAGAGTTAACAAAAACGCTGACGCCCTCTCACGTATCCCCATAACCCCCGACCGAACTACTGAAACAAGTACTATTAGTACAGTCCAAACCGACCAACCAGTCAACATCCTAAACATTACAGAAGAACAACTCCGAAAACTTCAATATGAAGACTCATACTGCAGACCCCTCTATGATTACCTTACCACTGGAAAAATCCCCGAAAACGATCGTAGACCCCCCTGGCTATTTGAAATTGAAAATTATTTCGTCGACGAAAATAACGGTTTGCTCTATCACCTGTCTCTACCCCGGATAAAAGCCCCACGAGATGAGGTCATTAACCAAATTGTCGTCCCAAAGGTCCTAATACGAGATGTCTTAACCACGAATCATGATCACCTTTTAGCCGGACACTTAGGATATTTTAAAACACTTAATCGTGTTCGCAGCCGATTTTTCTGGAAGACTATGTTCAATGACGTTAAAAGACATTGCCAGACTTGTCTACTCTGTGCTCGAAGAAAACCCGCTAGTTTGCAGAAAAACGCACTCCTAGGTACCTTACCTCCCGTTCAAGGTCCATTCCATCGCCTTGCTGTCGACATTCTAGGTCCTTTTCCCCCTACAATGGATGGCAACCGATATCTCCTCGTCTTTGTCGACCACTTCACAAAATGGCCCGAAGCTTTCCCAATTCCAACCCAAGATGCAAGAACCGTAGCTCGAATTTTCGTAGAACACATAATTTGTAGACACGGTATCCCTTTTGAGCTCCTGCCTGACCGTGGGACTAACTTCCTCTCTAAACTCGTTAAAGAAATTTGCGAGTACCTCAAGATCACTAAAACGAACACCACAGCCTATAATCCAAAATGCAACGGAATGGTCGAACGACATCACCGAGTATTGATGGACGGTATGGCGAAATTTTGTGAGGGAAGCCAAGGAAATTGGGATGAGCAAATGAATTTTGTCTTGTTTTCCTACCGAACAGCCATTCACCCTAGCACCGACGAAACCCCTTTTTTTCTATTACACGGCCGAGATCCCAATATCGACGTCAATACCTTTCTTGCCCCCCGTCGCCCAAATTATGCTGTAACTGAAGACTACAAAGCTGAACTAGTTCAAAGGTTGCACCAGGCGTTCACATATGTCCGAGAACGACGACGAATTTATTACGATCGACGAATGAGACCCGTTACCTTTGAGCTTGGCGACAAGGTCCTCAAATGCAATACTGCCCTGAAGGTTGGAGAATCCCCCAAACTAGCGCTCAACTCATGGATGGGACCGTACAGAATTATCAAGAAAACAGGAGATCAAACCTTGTTAATTCAAGACTCGAAAACTTTAAAAGACGAAAATGTGAATGTAAACAGACTAAAACACTACGTCGAACAAACGTTCGCTGGTGACACCCCTTTAACAGAGTCCAGTATTGAAAAATTGCCTGATCCGAAAATCCCTTCTATACCCCTTACCGTCGAGCAAACCGAAAAGCAACTGGCAGGTTTACTTAAGACCCTTACCGAACTTATTACCGGACCACCTCAACCACAGCCAGCAAAACCATCCGAACTTCCTTGGAACAATGCCAGCACCTTACCTACTACCCTACTTCATCCTACCCACCAACACCTACATCCACATTCCCTTGCCACAACACTATCTCCGCCCACAACCCCAAACAGTAACCAAGAAACTACCGGAGAAACTCATTCACCTAACTCTCCGAACATTCTTAACAACTCCGAAGACTCCGAATATTTGCAGATGCCAGCTCCTAATCGTGATTCAAGCACTCCAGGACCACCCCATGAACAAACTTGGTTAGATCATCGAAGTCCCGTTGGCCCAAACAATTCAAGCTCATCCACCGATACCAGCACAACAAATACAAGTTCATCATCATATGACTCCCCCGCCTTTGGCGATGATGCAACTTTTCGACCCCGTACACATAGCACACCAGAAGACCATCGCACTCCTAACGAATCTCCACTCTCCGTCCGACCACGATCTCTATCCGTTAATGATCAACCTCCCTTACGCAGTATCCTCCAACCCCCTACTTTACAATTCCAACAACCTACCCAAACTACCCGCTCTGGTAGACAATCCAAACCGCCTGTCCGCTTCGCCGATCAAGTATTCAAGTAGAATTCATTTATAGGTCCAATCTTCGGAACAGTTGTTACCCTGATGGCTTTATGTTGCTTTCCACTTGATGCTCAATTTAATCAAGACCATTACCGCCTTTCGTTGGGAAGTTTAATCCAATATGAAGATCAGTTGACCATAACCAGCTCAAAATGGACACTCGTAGCTGACGTCGATCTAACAACTTACGACCAAATTATCGAACACCTTGACCAGTACTTGCATACATTCACGCCATTCCCCGTTGAATTCAACATTACCGATATCCACGAAAATCTCCATTCTAGGGAAAACTCAAACCGTTCACATTTCGAACATAAAAAATCTGCAAGCCCAAAGTCTAACCGCCCTTCTTAATATGACAGTTACAAGAGAAAACAACCTGTTCCTTAGAGATCTACAAGAGATGAAAAACAAACTTCAAAACATCCGGCAAACTATTACGACCAACAAACGCGATAAACGTTTCGTATTAATTCCCGGTGCAAGCAAAGTACTCCATTTCCTTTTTGGTACCGCCGGTGACGACGATCTTCAGGCTATCAATGAGCAGGCAAATCAAATGACGAAAAAATTGACTAGCATCGCTCACATTCAAGATTTACAAGCATCTCTCATTCAAACCACCCATGAAGAGGCCCTCCGAAACAAAAACACCATAAAAAATATTACGGAAGCTATTAAAATCATCAGCACAACAATAGATCAATATCACAAGGAAACAGACCATTCACTCGAAAACATATTACAATTAACCACCGCTAATGCCGAAATCCAGATCAATTTGAAATTCGCTAATAATCTACTCCAGTGTCTAAATGACGATCTAACACTTATCGCAACTGGAAGACTACCCAAACAATTGATACCTCCCATAAAATTAATCCCAATACTTGAAGAAATAGAGAACAGATTACCTACAGGTTGGACCATAATGACAAACTCTAAAACCACTAATTTTTGGACACTGTATAGCTCAGCAGGGATCAAAACTATTTCCACAAGCAACGGCTTACGACTTTTCATTGAAATTCCGATCAGCCCTCATTTCTCTGAATTTGAACTTTTCCGACTAACCCCATTTCCAACCCCAATTCCGGACACAAACACTTACTCCCTCCTCAAAACCACTGTCAACTATTTAGCCGTTTCCTTCGATCGCAAAAACTTTATGGAATTTGAACAAACCGATTTAACGTCCTGTTTACGTCTTGACAAACGTTGGTGTTTAGCTCAAAATCCGATCATCCTCCAAGCATCCAGTAACTCGTGCTCAATCTCGCTTTTCTTAGCCGACAACATAGCCATTAACAAATTTTGTGAAATTAATATTATTCGTCGGAGCCGAATTTTCCTAAAACCGATAGGAGACAACAAGTGGTTGTACTCCTCTCCAATCAGTTTTCAGACTAATTTGTTATGCCAATTTTCAAACATCAGTATGCGAATTGCCGAAAGAAAAGTCGAACTAGCCGGTGTTGGATTACTTACGTTGCCGCCGAAATGCTCACTGCAAGCTCCAACTTTTACAATTCCCGCAAGTTTTACCGGACAATCCACTCTTTCCGCCAACACCCCAAATATTACCCAAATCTCATTGACCCATTTTTTCTTAATGACTAACTTAACCCCGTTCGACCACTCGCTGTTTCCCGAAGTCAAGAACTTATTGAAGAACGTGGACCAACATGAAGACTGGGAGATCCCTTCTAGGAAGATGCAGATGGCCCTAACAAAGCAGACTACGCTCTTTTTGGACGACAAAAGCGAGATAGAACATCAATTTAATGGCCGAATAGAGACGATAATGATCATTGGGACTGCCATTTGTTTAAGCTTGACCACAGGCATGATCATAGGCGGGTACCTTATTTGGAAAGCTACCAGAACGAGCAACCCCGTTGCTGCTGACTTAGAACACCACCCAATGACCACCCGAATCACGGAATTGATTATGGAAATTGAAGTCCTAAAGATAAGACAAGACCAACTGAAACAATTTTTGGAAGACAAATTGAAGGCGGCCAAACGAAAAGTAGATGACATAGAACGACAAATAGACCGAAAAACTTAATCCCACCCACCTAGCCCATAAGAAAACCTGTACTACGGGACGTAGTCCCTCAGAGAAGAATGCGATGTGGAGAACGATCATTTTAAACTTAATCCCGATGACTAAGCAAGACCACATTTCGCTGACCACATTTTGACAATATTTCGCCGACTTATAATTCTCAGCTCATATCCAGGATGCCGAGCGTCAGATCACTAGCTAATTTCCTTCTCACGCATCCGGTCCATCCGAACATTCCCTCAGTTTATAATTTAGCCCATTCAGCAGATCCCACGCCAAACATGTATATAAACGCTTGTTCTCCCCCGCTAGAAAGGTGGTCGCGCTCAGTCGCTTTCAGTCTCTCGCTATTTGTTACGCTCCCTTTTTCTCTCTGCCCAGTTAGTATAAGTTATAGTTTTCAATCTTGTTAAAACGTTTGTGACGTATGGACGACCTAGTGAATTATTGACTTAGTGACACGACTTGTACCGACGAAAATATTGAATAAAGTTGTACGGTATTTTACCGTTGAGCGAAAAAAGAACTCACAGCCTTCCGCCCAACCGCTCAAAACAATTTAATCGCCCAAAACAGTTTCCTACAGATTTAATTAATGAATTGCTGACTTCATTCATGAATTACTGATTTAATTCATGAAATACTGATTTAATTAATGAATTGCTGACTTAATTCATGAATTACTGATTTAATTCATGAATTACTGACTTAATTCATGAATTACTGACTTAATTCATGAATTACTGACTTAATTCATTAAAAACTGACTAAATTCATGAATTACTGACTTAGTTTATGAATTGCTGACTTAATTCATGATTTACTGACTTAATTCATGAATTACTGATTTAATTAATTAATTCATAACATAAATAATTAATTTCTGATTGAATTATTGAATTACTGACTTAATTCAAGAATTCCTGACTTAATTATTGAATTACTGACTTATTTCATGAATTACGGACTTAATTCATGAATTACTGACTTAATTCATGAATTACTGATTTAATTAATGAATTAATGACTTAATTCATGAATTACTGACTTAATTCATGAATTACTGACTTAATTCATGAATTACTGACTTAATTCATGAATTACGGACTTAACTCATGAATTACGGACTTTATTCATGAATTACGGACTTAATTCATGAATTACTGACTTAATTAATTAATTCATAACATAAATAATTAATTTCTGATTTAATTATTGAATTACTGACTTAATTCATGAATTCCTGACTTAATTATCGAATTACTGACTTATTTCATGAACTACGGACTTAATTAATGAATTACTGACTTAATTCATGAATTACTGATTTAATTAATGAATTACTGACTTAATTCATGAATTACGGACTTAATTCATGAATTACTGACTTATTTCAAGAACTACGGACTTAATTCATGAATTACTGACTTAGTTAATTAATTCCTAACATAAATAATTAATTTCTGATTTAATTATTGAATTACTGACTTAATTCATGAATTCCTGACTTAATTATTGAATTACTGACTTATTTCATGAACTACGGACTTAATTCATGAATTACTGACTTAATTCATGAATTACTGACTTACTTCATGAATTACTGACTTAATTCATGAATTACTGACTTAATTAATGAATTACTGACTTAATTCATGAATTACTGATTTAATTAATGAATTGCTGACTTAATTCATGAATTACTGATTTAATTCATGAAATACTGATTTAATTAATGAATTGCTGACTTAATTCATGAATTGCTGACTTAATTCATGAATTACTGACTTAATTCATGAATTACGGACTTAATTCATGAATTACGGACTTAATTCATGAATTACGGACTTAATTCATGAATTCCTGACTTAATTCATGAATTACTGACTTAATTCATTAAAAACTGACTAAATTCATGAATTACTGACTTAGTTTATGAATTGCTGACTTAATTCATGATTTACTGACTTAATTCATGAATTACTGATTTAATTAATTAATTCATAACATAAATAATTAATTTCTGATTGAATTATTGAATTACTGACTTAATTCAAGAATTCCTGACTTAATTATTGAATTACTGACTTATTTCATGAATTACGGACTTAATTCATGAATTACTGACTTAATTCATGAATTACTGATTTAATTCATGAATTAATGACCTAATTCATGAATTACTGACTTAATTCATGAATTACTGACTTAATTCATGAATTACTGACTTAATTCATGAATTACGGACTTAACTCATGAATTACGGACTTAATTCATGAATTACTGACTTAATTAATTAATTCATAACATAAATAATTAATTTCTGATTTAATTATTGAATTACTGACTTAATTCATGAATTCCTGACTTAATTATCGAATTACTGACTTATTTCATGAACTACGGACTTAATTAATGAATTACTGACTTAATTCATGAATTACTGATTTAATTAATGAATTACTGACTTAATTCATGAATTACGGACTTAATTCATGAATTACTGACTTATTTCAAGAACTACGGACTTAATTCATGAATTACTGACTTAGTTAATTAATTCCTAACATAAATAATTAATTTCTGATTTAATTATTGAATTACTGACTTAATTCATGAATTCCTGACTTAATTATTGAATTACTGACTTATTTCATGAACTACGGACTTAATTCATGAATTACTGACTTAATTCATGAATTACTGACTTACTTCATGAATTACTGACTTAATTCATGAATTACTGACTTAATTAATGAATTACTGACTTAATTCATGAATTACTGATTTAATTAATGAATTGCTGACTTAATTCATGAATTACTGATTTAATTCATGAAATACTGATTTAATTAATGAATTGCTGACTTAATTCATGAATTGCTGACTTAATTCATGAATTACTGACTTAATTCATGAATTACGGACTTAATTCATGAATTACGGACTTAATTCATGAATTACGGACTTAATTCATGAATTCCTGACTTAATTATTGAATTACTGACTTATTTCATGAATTACGGACTTAATTCATGAATTACTGACTTATTTCATGAACTACGGACTTAATTCATGAATTTTTTTTTTTTTTTTTTTTTTCCTTTATACCGGCGTAGGCTCGCGCCTATTGCCGTTCGCTGTATTTCAAGCATACGATTTTTACATGCATTGTCAATAATTCCAGCACAAGGGTCCCATATCGGGTAGTCATCAAGATACTACCCTGTCAGGGGGGGGGGGTGTGTACGGGAAAAGGGAACAGGGGGTAAGGAGGGAAGGGAAACAAAACATCGCTCTTTGATTGTGTCAATCGCATACTTTCACTGCCTGCCTGAAGAAGGTGACGATGGCGGGAAAGGCCTTCTCTCTCGATAGCATTTCTCTGGCGTTGAAGTGGATTTTTGATCTGCTAAGTTCGCGAAGGAGGATAGCTCTTTCCTTGTTTAGTTTACGGCAGTGGAAGAGGAGGTGAGAGAGGTCTTGTCTATCTTGGTCGTGGCATGTACACAGGTCAGAATCAGTTCTCTTAATACGTTTAAGGTAGGTCTTGGTGGGGAAATGCGTAGTTCGTAGTTGGATGATTTTTGAAATTGTGCTTCGAGGGAGGTTCGTGTACGTGATACCTCGATTTCCAGGATTTGTTAGCAAATCATGAAGTGGACTCTTACACGTACCCCATCGGGTTAACCACTGATCCATAACTGAGCGTTCGATGCCTATCACAGCCACTTTTAGTGATTCAGGCGGAGACGACCAGGCTTTAGCCGCAAACTGCCTTGCTCTCTCTAGGCACTTGGTGTACCGTTTACGCTTTGGAATGACTTCAGGGATAGGCCACTCAGTCCATTTCCTTGAGGCGTAATACTTGGCTGCAGTTTTCTGAAGAAGCAGATCGAATGGTAACAGCTCCGTCTCCACCTCTAAGGCTGAAGTGGGAGTCGTTGAAAGGGCACCTGTTATAGATAGCAGGCCCCTTCTATAGATGTGGGCAAGGGGTTTGAGCATGGCTGTGGAAATGTTACACCATGCGGGGTAAGCATACCGCGCTTTTGCCAGGACTGATGCTTGGAAGATGGAGCGAAGCTGTCTGCATTCAACAGATCTTGAGAATTTAGTCAGCGATGACATCCCTTGAAGAGCCATGGAGCACTGCGCTGCCTGATGGTTAGCGTGATGTTTCCAGGTTAGCCGACTATCATAAATCAGGCCAAGGTATCTCACAGAGACTTTTGGGTGTACGATAGTATTGTTCCATTTTAGCGGCGCCGTTTCTTTCCTGTGTCTACGGGAGAAGTGGATTAGCTCAGTTTTGTTTTCTGCGAACTCTAAATGTAGCCTTTTCCCCCACTTCACGAGTGTGCTGAGGTTGTTGGCTAACAGCTTAACATTCGTTTCACTTGAGGTACCAGACGTGTGAAGGAGGAGATCGTCTACAAAAGCCTGCACATTTAGGCGCTTCCTTTTAATGATACTCAACGCGCTGTCGAAGTACACCAAGAACAGTAGAGGAGAAAGCGGTGATCCCTGAGGTACGCCTTTTGCTAATGAAAATAAATCGCTTTGGTCATCTCTGAAGACCACGAAATATTTTCGGCGTTTCAGGAAGCTTTCGATCCACAAAACTATGTTGCCTGGGGTCTTAAGTTTCCGAAGTTCTTGAATGAGTTTAGCATGGTTGACGTTGTCGAAGGCTCCCGTTATGTCGAGTAGAAGCGCGGTGTGAACCTTTCTATTTTCGAAGCTCTGGAGCACCGAATCCGTGAAATTGACCAGCGCGTCTGTCGTGGATCTGCCAGGTCTGCATCCCCATTGCATGTCAGACAGCGCGTTGTTTTCCGTTAGAATCGCTTTGAGGCGATTTGCGATTGCTTTCTCTAATAACTTCCCCAGTACTGGGAGGAGAGATATGGGACGAAAGCTCTTGGCGTTCTCGTAACTTGGTTTTCCAGGCTTGGGGAGTGGAATGATTTTTGCTGTCTTCCACGCATTAGGGTAGTGACCTATCCTAAGAGAAGCGTTGAAGATGTTCAGGACATATGGACCGATGATTTTCCAGGTGCTTTTTAGGACTATAGCCTGTATGTTGTCCATTCCTGCCGCCTTGTTGGGTCGTAGATCGTTTAAAATCTCCGTAATTTCCCCAAAGGAAAACTCCGCGTCAGAAGTGGATGCTCTCAATTGCTTAGATATGATCTTATGACGCGACGACTTTTCAGGCCTGTCTGTACCGTCAGCTGGTACCCCATTCAGTAAGCTTGTTGCCATGCAGTTAAGTTTGGATTTGACGTCAGGAAAAGGGTTGCCATCTGCTTGCTTTAATTGTTCGAATCGGTTGTTGCTATTAGATCGCAGGTATCGATCTAGGTTCCATAACGTCTTACAACTAGAGGACTTCATCTGCGCCATCCAAAATTGTTCTTTCCGATCTCTGGTTTGCTTGCGGTAGAGGTTACGTTCTGTTTTCCAAACCTTTTCGCTTTGTGGATTCCTGTCGGCGCGATACAGCCGAAGCGCTGCTGAAGCTTCCTTTCTCAGTCTGCGAAGTTCTCCATTCCACCACGGCTTAATCCGGGTTAAATCTGATTTTGTTGGTATGTGCATGTGCATTGCCTCTTGAATGGTCGTGGTGAGCGCTCCGACCGCTGTGTCAACCGCCTGTGGGTCTGAGAGGTTCGAGAACATCGAGCGTGCACTCAGTAGCCTTGACAACATGTAGGATCTTAGGTTGCCCCAATTCATGAATTACTGACTTAGTTAATTAATTCATGAATTACGGACTTAATTCATGAATTACTGACTTAGTTAATTAATTCATGAATTACGGACTTAATTCATGAATTACTGAATTAATTAATTAATTCCTAACATAAATAATTATTTTCTGATTTAATTATTGAATTACTGACTTAATTCATGAATTCCTGACTTAATTCATGAATTACTGACTTAGTTAATTAATTCATGAATTACGGACTTAATTCATGAATTACTGAATTAATTAATTAATTCCTAACATAAATAATTATTTTCTGATTTAATTATTGAATTACTGACTTAATTCATGAATTCCTGACTTAATTATCGAATTACTGACTTATTTCATGAACTACGGACTTAATTCATGAATTACTGACTTAATTCATGAATTACTGACTTAATTCATTAAATACTGACTAAATTCATGAATTACTGACTTAATTCATGAATTACTGATTTAATTAATGAATTGCTGACTTAATTCATGAATTACTGATTTAATTCATGAATTACTGACTTAATTCATGAATTACTGACTTAGTTCATGAATTACTGACTTAATTCATGAATTACTGACTTAATTTATGAATTACTGACTTAATTCATGAATTACGGACATAATTCATGAATTACGGACTTAATTCATGAATTACTGACTTAATTAATTAATTCATAACATAAATAATTAATTTCTGATTGAATTATTGAATTATTGACTTAATTCATGAATTCCTGACTTAATTATTGAATTACTGACTTATTTCATGAATTACGGACTTAATTCATGAATTCCTGACTTAATTCATGAATTACTGATTTAATTCATGAATTAATGACTTAATTCATGAATTACTGACTTAATTCATGAATTACTGACATATTTCATGAACTACGGACTTAATTCATGAATTACTGACTTAGTTAATTAATTCATGAATTACGGACTTAACTCATGAATTACTGAATTAATTAATTAATTCCTAACATAAATAATTATTTTCTGATTTAATTATTGAATTACTGACTTAATTCATGAATTCCTGACTAAATTCATGAATTACTGACTTAATTCATGAATTACTGATTTAATTAATGAATTGCTGACTTAATTCATGAATTACTGATTTAATTCATGAATTACTGACTTAATTCATGAATTACTGACTTAGTTCATGAATTACTGACTTAATTCATGAATTACTGACTTAATTTATGAATTACTGACTTAATTCATGAATTACGGACATAATTCATGAATTACGGACTTAATTCATGAATTACTGACTTAATTAATTAATTCATAACATAAATAATTAATTTCTGATTGAATTATTGAATTATTGACTTAATTCATGAATTCCTGACTTAATTATTGAATTACTGACTTAATTCATGAATTACTGATTTAATTAATGAATTGCTGACTTAATTCATGAATTACTGATTTAATTCATGAATTACTGACTTAATTCATGAATTACTGACTTAGTTCATGAATTACTGACTTAATTCATGAATTACTGACTTAATTTATGAATTACTGACTTAATTCATGAATTACGGACATAATTCATGAATTACGGACTTAATTCATGAATTACTGACTTAATTAATTAATTCATAACATAAATAATTAATTTCTGATTGAATTATTGAATTATTGACTTAATTCATGAATTCCTGACTTAATTATTGAATTACTGACTTATTTCATGAATTAGGGACTTAATTCATGAATTCCTGACTTAATTCATGAATTACTGATTTAATTCATGAATTAATGACTTAATTCATGAATTACTGACTTAATTCATGAATTACTGACTTAATTCATGAATTACTGACTTAGTTTATGAATTACAGACTTATTTCATGATTTACTGACTTAATTAATGAATTACTGGCTTAATTCATGAATTACTGACTTAATTCATGAATTACGGACTTAATTCATGAATTACGGACTTAATTCATGAATTACGGACTTAATTCATGAATTACTGACTTAATTAATTAATTCATAACATAAATAATTAATTTCTGATTTCATTATTGAATTACTGACTTAATTCATGAATTACTGACTTAATTAATTAATTCAGAACATAACTTAATTAATTTCTGATTTCATTATTGAATTACTGACTTAATTCATGAATTCCTGACTTAATTATCGAATTACTGACTTATTTCATGAACTACGGACTTAATTCATGAATTACTGACTTAATTCATGAAATACTGACTTATTTCGTGAATTACTGACTTAATTAATGAATTACTGACTTAATTCATGAATTCCTGACTTAATTATTTAATTACTGACTTATTTCATGAACTACGGACTTAATTCATGAATTACTGACTTAATTCATTAAAAACTGACTAAATTCATGAATTACTGACTTAATTATCGAATTACTGACTTATTTCATGAACTACGGACTTAATTCATGAATTACTGACTTAATTCATGAATTACTGACTTAATTCATTAAATACTGACTAAATTCATGAATTACTGACTTAATTCATGAATTACTGATTTAATTAATGAATTGCTGACTTAATTCATGAATTACTGATTTAATTCATGAATTACTGACTTAATTCATGAATTACTGACTTAGTTCATGAATTACTGACTTAATTCATGAATTACTGACTTAATTTATGAATTACTGACTTAATTCATGAATTACGGACATAATTCATGAATTACGGACTTAATTCATGAATTACTGACTTAATTAATTAATTCATAACATAAATAATTAATTTCTGATTGAATTATTGAATTATTGACTTAATTCATGAATTCCTGACTTAATTATTGAATTACTGACTTATTTCATGAATTACGGACTTAATTCATGAATTCCTGACTTAATTCATGAATTACTGATTTAATTCATGAATTAATGACTTAATTCATGAATTACTGACTTAATTCATGAATTACTGACATATTTCATGAACTACGGACTTAATTCATGAATTACTGACTTAGTTAATTAATTCATGAATTACGGACTTAACTCATGAATTACTGAATTAATTAATTAATTCCTAACATAAATAATTATTTTCTGATTTAATTATTGAATTACTGACTTAATTCATGAATTCCTGACTAAATTCATGAATTACTGACTTAATTCATGAATTACTGATTTAATTAATGAATTGCTGACTTAATTCATGAATTACTGATTTAATTCATGAATTACTGACTTAATTCATGAATTACTGACTTAGTTCATGAATTACTGACTTAATTCATGAATTACTGACTTAATTTATGAATTACTGACTTAATTCATGAATTACGGACATAATTCATGAATTACGGACTTAATTCATGAATTACTGACTTAATTAATTAATTCATAACATAAATAATTAATTTCTGATTGAATTATTGAATTATTGACTTAATTCATGAATTCCTGACTTAATTATTGAATTACTGACTTAATTCATGAATTACTGATTTAATTAATGAATTGCTGACTTAATTCATGAATTACTGATTTAATTCATGAATTACTGACTTAATTCATGAATTACTGACTTAGTTCATGAATTACTGACTTAATTCATGAATTACTGACTTAATTTATGAATTACTGACTTAATTCATGAATTACGGACATAATTCATGAATTACGGACTTAATTCATGAATTACTGACTTAATTAATTAATTCATAACATAAATAATTAATTTCTGATTGAATTATTGAATTATTGACTTAATTCATGAATTCCTGACTTAATTATTGAATTACTGACTTATTTCATGAATTAGGGACTTAATTCATGAATTCCTGACTTAATTCATGAATTACTGATTTAATTCATGAATTAATGACTTAATTCATGAATTACTGACTTAATTCATGAATTACTGACTTAATTCATGAATTACTGACTTAGTTTATGAATTACAGACTTATTTCATGATTTACTGACTTAATTAATGAATTACTGGCTTAATTCATGAATTACTGACTTAATTCATGAATTACGGACTTAATTCATGAATTACGGACTTAATTCATGAATTACGGACTTAATTCATGAATTACTGACTTAATTAATTAATTCATAACATAAATAATTAATTTCTGATTTCATTATTGAATTACTGACTTAATTCATGAATTACTGACTTAATTAATTAATTCAGAACATAACTTAATTAATTTCTGATTTCATTATTGAATTACTGACTTAATTCATGAATTCCTGACTTAATTATCGAATTACTGACTTATTTCATGAACTACGGACTTAATTCATGAATTACTGACTTAATTCATGAAATACTGACTTATTTCGTGAATTACTGACTTAATTAATGAATTACTGACTTAATTCATGAATTCCTGACTTAATTATTTAATTACTGACTTATTTCATGAACTACGGACTTAATTCATGAATTACTGACTTAATTCATTAAAAACTGACTAAATTCATGAATTACTGACTTAGTTTATGAATTGCTGACTTAATTCATGATTTACTGACTTAATTCATGAATTACTGATTTAATTAATTAATTCATAACATAAATAATTAATTTCTGATTGAATTATTGAATTACTGACTTAATTCAAGAATTACGGACTTAATTATTGAATTACTGACTTATTTCATGAATTACGGACTTAATTCATGAATTACTGACTTAATTCATGAATTACTGATTTAATTCATGAATTAATGACTTAATTCATGAATTACTGACTTAATTCATGAATTACTGACTTAATTCATGAATTACTGACTTAATTCATGAATTACTGACTTAATTCATGAATTACGGACTTAACTCATGAATTACGGACTTAATTCTTGAATTACGGACTTAATTCATGAATTACTGACTTAATTAATTAATTCATAACATAAATAATTAATTTCTGATTTAATTATTGAATTGCTGACTTAATTCATGAATTCCTGACTTAATTAATTAATTCATAACATAACTTAATTAATTTCTGATTTCATTATTGAATAACTGACTTAATTCATGAATTCCTGACTTAATTATCGAATTACTGACTTATTTCATGAACTACGGACTTAATTCATGAATTACTGACTTAATTCATGAATTACTGACTTAATTCATGAATTCCTGACTTAATTATTTAATTACTGACTTATTTCATGAACTACGGACTTAATTCATGAATTACTGACTTAATTCATTAAAAACTGACTAAATTCATGAATTACTGACTTAGTTTTTGAATTGCTGACTTAATTCATGATTTACTGACTTAATTCATGAATTACTGATTTAATTAATTAATTCATAACATAAATAATTAATTTCTGATTGAATTATTGAATTACTGACTTAATTCAAGAATTCCTGACTTAATTATTGAATTACTGACTTATTTCATGAATTACGGACTTAATTCATGAATTACTGATTTAATTCATGAATTAATGACTTAATTCATGAATTACTGACTTAATTCATGAATTACTGACTTAATTCATGAATTACGGACTTAACTCATGAATTACGGACTTAATTCATGAATTACGGACTTAATTAATGAATTACTGACTTAATTAATTAATTCATAACATAAATAATTAATTTCTGATTTAATTATTGAATTACTGACTTAATTCATGAATTCCTGACTTAATTATCGAATTACTGACTTATTTCATGAACTACGGACTTAATTCATGAATTACTGACTTAATTCATGAAATACTGACTTATTTCGTGAATTACTGACTTAATTAATGAATTACTGACTTAATTCATGAATTCCTGACTTAATTATTGAATTACTGACTTATTTCATGAACTACGGACTTAATTCATGAATTACTGACTTAATTCATTAAAAACTGACTAAATTCATGAATTACTGACTTAGTTTATGAATTGCTGACTTAATTCATGATTTACTGACTTAATTCATGAATTACTGATTTAATTAATTAATTCATAACATAAATAATTAATTTCTGATTGAATTATTGAATTACTGACTTAATTCAAGAATTCCTGACTTAATTATTGAATTACTGACTTATTTCATGAATTACTGACTTAATTCATGAATTACTGACTTAATTCATGAATTACTGACTTAATTCATGAATTACTGACTTAATTCATGAATTACTGACTTAATTCATGAATTACTGACCTAATTCATGAATTACGGACTTAATTCATGAATTACTGACTTAAATTATTAATTCCTAACATAAATAATTAATTTCTGATTTAATTATTGAATTACTGACTTAATTCATGATTTCCTGACTTAATTATCGAATTACTGACTTATTTCATGAACTACGGACTTAATTCATGAATTACTGACTTAATTCATGAAATACTGACTTACTTCGTGAATTACTGACTTAAATAATGAATTACTGACTTAAGTCATGAATTACTGATTTAATTAATGAATTGCTGACTTAATTCATGAATTACTGATTTAATTCATGAATTACTGACTTAATTCATGAATTACGGACTTAATTTATGAATTACTGACTTATTTCAAGAACTACGGACTTAATTCATGAATTACTGACTTAGTTAATTAATTCCTAACATAAATAATTAATTTCTGATTTAATTATTGAATTACTGACTTAATTCATGAATTCCTGACTTAATTATTGAATTACTGACTTATTTCATGAACTACGGACTTAATTCATGAATTACTGACTTAATTCATGAATTACTGACTTACTTCATGAATTACTGACTTAATTCATGAATTCCTGACTTAATTAATGAATTACTGACTTAATTCATGAATTACTGATTTAATTAATGAATTGCTGACTTAATTAATGAATTACTGATTTAATTCATGAAATACTGATTTAATTAATGAATTGCTGACTTAATTCATGAATTACTGATTTAATTCATGAATTTCTGATTTAATTATTGAATTACTGACTTAATTCATGAATTCCTGACTTAATTATTTAATTACTGACTTATTTCATGAACTACGGACTTAATTCATGAATTACTGACTTAATTCATTAAAAACTGACTAAATTCATGAATTACTGACTTAGTTTACGAATTGCTGACTTAATTCATTAAAAACTGACTAAATTCATGAATTACTGACTTAGTTTACGAATTGCTGACTTAATTCATGATTTACTGACTTAATTCATGAATTACTGATTTAATTAATTAATTCATAACATAAATAATTAATTTCTGATTGAATTATTGAATTACTGACTTAATTCAAGAATTCCTGACTTAATTATTGAATTACTGACTTATTTCATGAATTACTGATTTAATTCATGAATTAATGACTTAATTCATGAATTACTGACTTAATTCATGAATTACTGACTTAATTCATGAATTACTGACTTAATTCATGAATTACTGACTTAATTCATGAATTACGGACTTAACTCATGAATTACGGACTTAATTCATGAATTACGGACTTAATTCATGAATTACTGACTTAGTTAATTAATTCATGAATTACGGACTTAATTCATGAATTACTGACTTAGTTAATTAATTCATGAATTACGGACTTAATTCATGAATTACTGACTTAGTTAATTAATTCATGAATTACGGACTTAATTAAAAATTATTTCTGATTTAATGATTGAATTACTGACTTAATTCATGAATTCCTGACTTAATTATTGAATTACTGACTTATTTCATGAACTACGGACTTAATTCATGAATTACGGACTTAATTCATGAATTACGGACTTAATTCATGAATTATTGACTTAACTAATTAATTCATAACATAAATAATTAATTTCTGATTTAATTATTGAATTACTGACTTAATTCATGAAATGCTGACTTACTTCGTGAATTACTGACTTAATTAATGAATTACTGACTTAATTCATGAATTACTGATTTAATTAATGAATTGCTGACTTAATTCATGAATTACTGATTTAATTCATGAAATACTGATTTAATTAATGAATTGCTGACTTAATTCATGAATTACTGATTTAATTCATGAATTACTGACTTAATTCATGAATTACGGAATTAATTAATGAATTACTGACTTATTTCATGAACTACGGACTTAATTCATGAATTACTGACTTAGTTAATTAATTCATGAATTACGGACTTAATTCATGAATTACTGAATTAATTTATTAATTCCTAACATAAATAATTAATTTCTGATTTAATTATTGAATTACTGACTTAATTCATGAATTCCTGACTTAATTATTGAATTACTGACTTATTTCATGAACTACGGACTTAATTCATGAATTACTGACTTAATTCATGAAATACTGACTTACTTCGTGAATTACTGGCTTAATTAATGAATTACTGACTTAATTCATGAATTACTGATTTAATTAATGAATTGCTGATTTAATTAATGAATTGCTGATTTAATTCATGAATTACTGACTTAATTCCTGAATTACTGACTTAATTCATGAATTACTGACTTAATTAATGAATTGCTGACTTAATTCATGAATTACTGACTTAATTAATGAATTACTGACTTAATTCATGAATTACGGACTTAATTCATGAATTACGGACTTAATTCATGAATTACGAACTTAATTAATTAATTCATTTCATAAATAATTATTTCTGATTTAATGATTGAATTACTGACTTAATTCATGAATTCCTGACTTAATTATTGAATTACTGACTTATTTCATGAACTACGGACTTAATTCATGAATTACGGACTTAATTCATGAATTACGGACTTAATTCATGAATTATTGACTTAACTAATTAATTCATAACATAAATAATTAATTTCTGATTTAATTATTGAATTACTGACTTAATTCATGAAATGCTGACTTACTTCGTGAATTACTGACTTAATTAATGAATTACTGACTTAATTCATGAATTACTGATTTAATTAATGAATTGCTGACTTAATTCATGAATTACTGATTTAATTCATGAAATACTGATTTAATTAATGAATTGCTGACTTAATTCATGAATTACTGATTTAATTCATGAATTACTGACTTAATTCATGAATTACGGACTTAATTAATGAATTACTGACTTATTTCATGAACTAAGGACTTAATTCATGAATTACTGACTTAGTTAATTAATTCATGAATTACGGACTTAATTCATGAATTACTGAATTAATTTATTAATTCCTAACATAAATAATTAATTTCTGATTTAATTATTGAATTACTGACTTAATTCATGAATTCCTGACTTAATTATTGAATTACTGATTATTTCATGAACTACGGACTTAATTCATGAATTACTGACTTAATTCATGAAATACTGACTTACTTCGTGAATTACTGGCTTAATTAATGAATTACTGACTTAATTCATGAATTACTGATTTAATTAATGAATTGCTGATTTAATTAATGAATTGCTGATTTAATTCATGAATTACTGACTTAATTCCTGAATTACTGACTTAATTCATGAATTACTGACTTAATTAATGAATTGCTGACTTAATTCATGAATTACTGACTTAATTAATGAATTACTGACTTAATTCATGAATTACGGACTTAATTCATGAATTACGGACTTAATTCATGAATTACGAACTTAATTAATTAATTCATTTCATAAATAATTATTTCTGATTTAATGATTGAATTACTGACTTAATTCATGAATTCCTGACTTAATTATTGAATTACTGACTTATTTCATGAACTACGGACTTAATTCATGAATTACGGACTTAATTCATGAATTACGGACTTAATTCATGAATTATTGACTTAACTAATTAATTCATAACATAAATAATTAATTTCTGATTTAATTATTGAATTACTGACTTAATTCATGAAATGCTGACTTACTTCGTGAATTACTGACTTAATTAATGAATTACTGACTTAATTCATGAATTACTGATTTAATTAATGAATTGCTGACTTAATTCATGAATTACTGATTTAATTCATGAAATACTGATTTAATTAATGAATTGCTGACTTAATTCATGAATTACTGATTTAATTCATGAATTACTGACTTAATTCATGAATTACGGACTTAATTAATGAATTACTGACTTATTTCATGAACTAAGGACTTAATTCATGAATTACTGACTTAGTTAATTAATTCATGAATTACGGACTTAATTCATGAATTACTGAATTAATTTATTAATTCCTAACATAAATAATTAATTTCTGATTTAATTATTGAATTACTGACTTAATTCATGAATTCCTGACTTAATTATTGAATTACTGACTTATTTCATGAACTACGGACTTAATTCATGAATTACTGACTTAATTCATGAAATACTGACTTACTTCGTGAATTACTGGCTTAATTAATGAATTACTGACTTAATTCATGAATTACTGATTTAATTAATTAATTGCTGATTTAATTAATGAATTGCTGATTTAATTCATGAATTACTGACTTAATTCCTGAATTACTGACTTAATTCATGAATTACTGACTTAATTCATGAATTACTGACTTAATTCATGAATTACTGACTTAATTCATGAATTACGGACATAATTCATGAATTACGGACTTAATTAATGAATTACTGACTTAATTAATTAATTCATAACATAAATAATTAATTTCTGATTGAATTATTGAATTCCTGACTTAATTCATGAATTCCTGACTTAATTATTGAATTACTGACTTATTTCATGAACTACGGACTTAATTCATGAATTACTGAATTAATTCATGAATTACTGACTTACTTCATGAATTACTGACTTAATTCATGAATTACTGACTTAATTAATGAATTACTGACTTAATTCATGAATTACTGATTTAATTAATGAATTGCTGACTTAATTCATGAATTACTGATTTAATTCATGAATTACTGATTTAATTAATGAATTGCTGACTTAATTCATGAATTACTGATTTAATTCATGAATTACTGACTTAATTCATGAATTACTGACTTAATTAATGAATTGCTGACTTAATTCATGAATTACTGACTTAATTAATGAATTACTGACTTAATTCATGAATTACGGACTTAATTCATGAATTACGGACTTAATTCATGAATTACGGACTTAATTAATTAATTCATTTCATAAATAATTATTTCTGATTTAATTATTGAATTACTGACTTAATTCATGAATTCCTGACTTAATTATTGAATTACTGACTTATTTCATGAACTACGGACTTAATTCATGAATTACGGACTTAATTCATGAATTACGGACTTAATTCATGAATTATTGACTTAACTAATTAATTCATAACATAAATAATTAATTTCTGATTTAATTATTGAATTACTGACTTAATTCATGAAATGCTGACTTACTTCGTGAATTACTGACTTAATTAATGAATTACTGACTTAATTCATGAATTACTGATTTAATTAATGAATTGTGACTTAATTCATGAATTACTGATTTAATTCATGAAATACTGATTTAATTAATGAATTGCTGACTTAATTCATGAATTACTGATTTAATTCATGAATTACTGACTTAATTCATGAATTACGGACTTAATTAATGAATTACTGACTTATTTCATGAACTAAGGACTTAATTCATGAATTACTGACTTAGTTAATTAATTCATGAATTACTGAATTAATTTATTAATTCCTAACATAAATAATTAATTTCTGATTTAATTATTGAATTACTGACTTAATTCATGAATTCCTGACTTAATTATTGAATTACTGACTTATTTCATGAACTACGGACTTAATTCATGAATTACTGACTTAATTCATGAAATACTGACTTACTTCGTGAATTACTGGCTTAATTAATGAATTACTGACTTAATTCATGAATTACTGATTTAATTAATGAATTGCTGATTTAATTAATGAATTGCTGATTTAATTCATGAATTACTGACTTAATTCCTGAATTACTGACTTAATTCATGAATTACTGACTTAATTCATGAATTACTGACTTAATTCATGAATTACTGACTTAATTCATGAATTACGGACATAATTCATGAATTACGGACTTAATTAATGAATTACTGACTTAATTAATTAATTCATAACATAAATAATTAATTTCTGATTGAATTATTGAATTCCTGACTTAATTCATGAATTCCTGACTTAATTATTGAATTACTGACTTATTTCATGAACTACGGACTTAATTCATGAATTACTGACTTAATTCATGAATTACTGACTTACTTCATGAATTACTGACTTAATTCATGAATTACTGACTTAATTAATGAATTACTGACTTAATTCATGAATTACTGATTTAATTAATGAATTGTTGACTTAATTCATGAATGACTGATTTAATTCATGAATTACTGATTTAATTAATGAATTGCTGACTTAATTCATGAATTACTGATTTAATTCATGAATTACTGACTTAATTCATGAATTACTGACTTAATTCATGAATTGCTGACTTAATTCATGAATTACTGACTTAATTAATGAATTACTGACTTAATTCATGAATTACGGACTTAATTCATGAATTACGGACTTAATTCATGAATTACGGACTTAATTCATGAATTACGGACTTAATTCATGAATTATTGACTTAACTAATTAATTCATAACATAAATAATTAATTTCTGATTTAATTATTGAATTACTGACTTAATTCATGAAATGCTGACTTACTTCGTGAATTACTGACTTAATTAATGAATTACTGACTTAATTCATGAATTACTGATTTAATTAATGAATTGCTGACTTAATTCATGAATTACTGATTTAATTCATGAAATACTGATTTAATTAATGAATTGCTGACTTAATTCATGAATTACTGATTTAATTCATGAATTACTGACTTAATTCATGAATTACGGACTTAATTAATGAATTACTGACTTAATTCATGAACTACGGACTTAATTCATGAATTACTGACTTAGTTAATTAATTCATGAATTACGGACTTAATTCATGAATTACTGAATTAATTTATTAATTCCTAACATAAATAATTAATTTCTGAATTAATTATTGAATTACTGACTTAATTCATGAATTCCTGACTTATTTATTGAATTACTGACTTATTTCATGAACTACGGACTTAATTCATGAATTACTGACTTAATTCATGAAATACTGACTTACTTCGTGAATTACTGGCTTAATTAATGAATTACTGACTTAATTCATGAATTACTGATTTAATTAATGAATTGCTGATTTAATTAATGAATTGCTGATTTAATTCATGAATTACTGACTTAATTCCTGAATTACTGACTTAATTCATGAATTACTGACTTAATTCATGAATTACTGACTTAATTCATGAATTACTGACTTAATTCATGAATTACGGACATAATTCATGAATTACGGACTTAATTAATGAATTACTGACTTAATTAATTAATTCATAACATAAATAATGAATTTCTGATTGAATTATTGAATTCCTGACTTAATTCATGAATTCCTGACTTAATTATTGAATTACTGACTTATTTCATGAACTACGGACTTAATTCATGAATTACTGACTTAATTCATGAATTACTGACTTACTTCATGAATTACTGACTTAATTCATGAATTACTGACTTAATTAATGAATTACTGACTTAATTCATGAATTACTGATTTAATTAATGAATTGCTGACTTAATTCATGAATGACTGATTTAATTCATGAATTACTGATTTAATTAATGAATTGCTGACTTAATTCATGAATTACTGATTTAATTCATGAATTACTGACTTAATTCATGAATTACTGACTTAATTAATGAATTGCTGACTTAATTCATGAATTACTGACTTAATTAATGAATTACTGACTTAATTCATGAATTACGGACTTAATTCATGAATTACGGACTTAATTCATGAATTACGGACTTAATTCATGAATTACGGACTTAATTCATGAATTATTGACTTAACTAATTAATTCATAACATAAATAATTAATTTCTGATTTAATTATTGAATTACTGACTTAATTCATGAAATGCTGACTTACTTCGTGAATTACTGACTTAATTAATGAATTACTGACTTAATTCATGAATTACTGATTTAATTAATGAATTGCTGACTTAATTCATGAATTACTGATTTAATTCATGAAATACTGATTTAATTAATGAATTGCTGACTTAATTCATGAATTACTGATTTAATTCATGAATTACTGACTTAATTCATGAATTACGGACTTAATTAATGAATTACTGACTTAATTCATGAACTACGGACTTAATTCATGAATTACTGACTTAGTTAATTAATTCATGAATTACGGACTTAATTCATGAATTACTGAATTAATTTATTAATTCCTAACATAAATAATTAATTTCTGAATTAATTATTGAATTACTGACTTAATTCATGAATTCCTGACTTAATTATTGAATTACTGACTTATTTCATGAACTACGGACTTAATTCATGAATTACTGACTTAATTCATGAAATACTGACTTACTTCGTGAATTACTGGCTTAATTAATGAATTACTGACTTAATTCATGAATTACTGATTTAATTAATGAATTGCTGATTTAATTAATGAATTGCTGATTTAATTCATGAATTACTGACTTAATTCCTGAATTACTGACTTAATTCATGAATTACTGACTTAATTCATGAATTACTGACTTAATTCATGAATTACTGACTTAATTCATGAATTACGGACATAATTCATGAATTACGGACTTAATTAATGAATTACTGACTTAATTAATTAATTCATAACATAAATAATTAATTTCTGATTGAATTATTGAATTCCTGACTTAATTCATGAATTCCTGACTTAATTATTGAATTACTGACTTATTTCATGAACTACGGACTTAATTCATGAATTACTGACTTAATTCATGAAATACTGACTTACTTCGTGAATTACTGGCTTAATTAATGAATTACTGACTTAATTCATGAATTACTGATTTAATTAATGAATTGCTGATTTAATTAATGAATTGCTGATTTAATTCATGAATTACTGACTTAATTCCTGAATTACTGACTTAATTCATGAATTACTGACTTAATTCATGAATTACTGACTTAATTCATGAATTACTGACTTAATTCATGAATTACGGACATAATTCATGAATTACGGACTTAATTAATGAATTACTGACTTAATTAATTAATTCATAACATAAATAATTAATTTCTGATTGAATTATTGAATTCCTGACTTAATTCATGAATTCCTGACTTAATTATTGAATTACTGACTTATTTCATGAACTACGGACTTAATTCATGAATTACTGACTTAATTCATGAATTACTGACTTACTTCATGAATTACTGACTTAATTAATGAATTACTGACTTAATTAATGAATTACTGACTTAATTCATGAATTACTGATTTAATTAATGAATTGCTGACTTAATTCATGAATTACTGATTTAATTCATGAATTACTGATTTAATTAATGAATTGCTGACTTAATTCATGAATTACTGATTTAATTCATGAATTACTGACTTAATTCATGAATTACTGACTTAATTAATGAATTGCTGACTTAATTCATGAATTACTGACTTAATTAATGAATTACTGACTTAATTCATGAATTACGGACTTAATTCATGAATTACGGACTTAATTCATGAATTACGGACTTAATTAATTAATTCATTTCATAAATAATTATTTCTGATTTAGTTATTGAATTACTGACTTAATTCATGAATTCCTGACTTAATTATTGAATTACTGACTTATTTCATGAACTACGGACTTAATTCATGAATTACTGATTTAATTAATGAATTGCTGACTTAATTCATGAATTACTGATTTAATTCATGAATTACTGACTTAATTCATGAATTACTGACTTAATTCATGATTTACTGACTTAATTCATGAATTACGGACATAATTCATGAATTACAGACTTAATTCATGAATTACTGACTTAATTAATTAATTCATAACATAAATAATTAATTTCTGATTGAATTATTGAATTGCTGACTTAATTCATGAATTCCTGACTAAATTATTGAATTACTGACTTATTTCATGAACTACGGACTTAATTCATGAATTACGGACTTAATTCATGAATTACGGACTTAATTCATGAATTATTGACTTAATTAATTAATTCATAACATAAATAATTAATTTCTGATTTAATTATTGAATTACTGACTTAATTCATGAATTACTGACTTAATTCATGAAATACTGACTTACTTCGTGAATTACTGACTTAATTAATGAATTACTGATTTAATTAATGAATTGCTGACTTAATTCATGAATTACTGATTTAATTCATGAATTACTGACTTAATTCATGAATTACTGACTTAATTCATGAATTACTGACTTAATTCATGAATTACTGACTTAATTCATGAATTACTGACTTAATTCATGAATTACGGACATAATTCATGAATTACAGACTTAATTCATGAATTACTGACTTAATTAATTAATTCATAACATAAATAATTAATTTCTGATTGAATTATTGAATTACTGACTTAATTCATGAATTCCTGACTTAATTATTGAATTACTGACTTATTTCATGAACTACGGACTTAATTCATGAATTACTGACTTAATTCATGAATTACGGACTTAATTCATGAATTACGGACTTAATTCATGAATTACGGACTTAATTCATGAATTATTGACTTAATTAATTAATTCATAACATAAATAATTAATTTCTGATTTAATTATTGAATTACTGACTTAATTAATGAATTCCTGACTTAATTATCGAATTACTGACTTATTTCATGAACTACGGACTTAATTCATGAATTACTGACTTAATTCGTGAAATACTGACTTACTTCGTGAATTACTGACTTAATTAATGAATTACTGACTTAATTCATGAATTACTGATTTAATTAATGAATTGCTGACTTAATTCATGAATTACTGATTTAATTCATGAATTACTGACTTAATTCATGAATTACTGACTAAATTCATGAATTACTGACTTAATTCATGAATTACTGACTTAATTCATGAATTACGGACTTAATTCATGAATTACGGACTTAATTCATGAATTACGGAATTAATTCATGAATTATTGACTTAATTAATTAATTCATAACATAAATAATTAACTTCTGATTTAATTATTGAATTACTGACTTAATTCATGAATTCCTGACTTAATTATTGAATTACTGACTTATTTCATGAACTACGGACTTAATTCATGAATTACTGACTTAATTCATGAATTACTGACTTACTTCATGAATTACTGACTTAATTCATGAATTACTGACTTAATTCATGAATTACTGACTTAATTCATGAATTACTGATTTAATTAATGAATTGCTGACTTAATTCATGAATTACTGATTTAATTCATGAATTACTGATTTAATTCATGAATTACTGACTTAATTCATGAATTACTGACTTAATTCATGAATTGTCGCGGAGTGATTCGAATGGGCTGCTACCATTTGTAAGCCTGGTGAGAAGGCTGGTTTGGTGGGGGGCACATCCCTTTTAGCTCAGACTTGACGACACGTTTTTTCGTAAAGTTCTTAAGTCAATACATTTATATTTTTAACTAAATCCCTGATTTCTGAAGACATCCATCCCCTTAACACAACGCAGGCTTTCTTATACCTTTTCTAAATTTCCTCCGTGAAATTATTTGGTGCCGTGACCAGGATGTCTTCGGAAAGGGCTGATTCAGTTCTTATACGAAGAGCACAACGTGGTGCCATTACCAAACTCCTGAACAAGGTAACGGAAGTGTTAGAAGATAATCTTCCTGTTTCGGCAAGAACAGTTAAGATACAGTCCATGGTGGACCAGATCACGCAAAAGCTCAACTCACTAGAAGAAGTCCAAGAACGTGTTATTTTGAGTCTGAAGGACGAAGACAAGATTCTTGAAGAGCTTGAACAAGCGGAAGATTACCGGATGAAAATTAATGAACAAAAAACGGACCTCCTTATACGCCTTGATGTGCTCCAGAAAACTACTCAACAGTCGTCTCATGTTCTGAACCAATCGTTTACAACTTCCACTTATGAAGGTAACTCTAAGTTACCAAAATTAGTCCTACCGATCTTTGATGGAAACATCCTCAAGTGGAGGGAATTCTGGGACTCATTTAAATCAGAAGTCCACAATAACATCCATCTGACTAATATTTCAAAATTCAACTATCTAAAGTCCCTCCTTGAGAAAGAAGCTGCCACGTCTATTGCCGGTCTTAGTCTCTCCAATGACAATTATGAAAAGGCTATCGACATCCTTATTGAGCGATTTGGAAAGGAGACCAAAATCATCCCAACCTACATGCGGGGCGGTGGAGCTGGGAACACCAGGTCGAACTATTGGTCAGAAGACGTTACATCCTAATTCTTCTATGCCTACAGCTGTTGCTCTTACAGTCTCTCAAGCTCCTCCCAAGACACCCTGTTGCGTTTTCTGTCAAGAATCTCATACACCGAGCATATGTACAAAATTGGCGACTGCGGATGAACGTAAGAGATTTGTCAAGGATCATAAACTTTGTTTTAATTGTCTAAGTGGCTCACATCAAGCCGCCGACTGTCGTTCAAAAAATACCTGCAGGATCTGTCGAAAAAAACATCACACCAGCTTACATCAAACTACTAATGTTTGTTCCCCTTCTGCGACTCCTGAAGACACGACTTTCGCTCAAATAGCTCTTCATACCTCGTCAAATTCTTCTATCGAAACCTCCGTCAGTGGTTTTGAGGAGGGAGTAAGTGTTTGTGTCCGGAATTGGGGTTGGAAATGGGGTTAGTCGGAAAAGTTCAAAGAAAAAATGGGTCAATGAGATTAGGGTAATATTTGGGGTGTTGGCGGAAAGAGTGGATTGTCCGGTAAAACTTGCGGGAATTGTAAAAGTTGGAGCTTGCAGTGAGCATTTCGGCGGCAAGGTAAGTAATCCAACACCGGCTAGTTCGACTTTTCTTTCGGCAATTCGCATACTGATGTTTGAAAATTGCCATAACAAATTAGTCTGAAAACTGATTGGAGAGGAGTACAACCACTTGTTGTCTCCTATCGGTTTTAGGAAAATTCGGCTCCGACGAATAATATTAATTTCACAAAATTTGTTAATGGCTATGTTGTCGGCTAAGAAAAGCGAGATTGAGCACGAGTTACTGGATGCTTGGAGGATGATCGGATTTTGAGCTAAACACCAACGTTTGTCAAGACGTAAACAGGACGTTAAATCGGTTTGTTCAAATTCCATAAAGTTTTTGCGATCGAAGGAAACGGCTAAATAGTTGACAGTGGTTTTGAGGAGGGAGTAAGTGTTTGTGTCCGGAATTGGGGTTGGAAATGGGGTTAGTCGGAAAAGTTCAAATTCAGAGAAATGAGGGCTGATCGGAATTTCAATGAAAAGTCGTAAGCCGTTGCTTGTGGAAATAGTTTTGATCCCTGCTGAGCTATACAGTGTCCAAAAATTAGTGGTTTTAGAGTTTGTCATTATGGTCCAACCTGTAGGTAATCTGTTCTCTATTTCTTCAAGTATTGGGATTAATTTTATGGGAGGTATCAATTGTTTGGGTAGTCTTCCAGTTGCGATAAGTGTTAGATCGTCATTTAGACACTGGAGTAGATTATTAGCGAATTTTAAATTGATCTGGATTTCGGCATTAGCGGTGGTTAATTGTAATATGTTTTCGAGTGAATGGTCTGTTTCCTTGTGATATTGATCTATTGTTGTGCTGATGATTTTAATAGCTTCCGTAATATTTTTTATGGTGTTTTTGTTTCGGAGGGCCTCTTCATGGGTGGTTTGAATGAGAGATGCTTGTAAATGTTGAATGTGAGCGATGCTAGTCAATTTTTTCGTCATTTGATTTGACAGCTCATTGATAGCCTGAAGATCGTCGTCACCGGCGGTACCAAAAAGGAAATGGAGTACTTTGCTTGCACCGGGAATTAATACGAAACGTTTATCGCGTTTGTTGGTCGTAATAGTTTGCCGGATGTTTTGAAGTTTGTTTTTCATCTCTTGTAGATCTCTAAGGAACACGTTGTTTTCTCTTGTAACTGTCATATTAAGAAGGGCGGTTAGACTTTGGGCTTGCAGATTTTTTATGTTCGAAATGTGAACGGTTTGAGTTTTCCCTAGAATGGAGATTTCGTGGATATCGGTAATGTTGAATTCAACGGGGAATGGCGTGAATGTATGCAAGTACTGGTCAAGGTGTTCGATAATTTGGTCGTAAGTTGTTAGATCGACGTCAGCTACGAGTGTCCATTTTGAGCTGGTTATGGTCAACTGATCTTCATATCGGATTAAACTTCCCAACGAAAGGCGGTAATGGTCTTGATTAAATTGAGCATCAAGTGGAAAGCAACATAAAGCCATCAGGGTAACAACTGTTCCGAAGATTGGACCTTTAAATGAGTTCAACTTGAATACTTGATCGGCGAAGCGGACAGGCGGTTTGGATTGTCTACCAGAGCGGGTAGTTTGGGTAGGTTGTTGGAATTGTAAAGTAGGGGGTTGGAGGATACTGCGTAAGGGAGGTTGATCATTAACGGATAGAGATCGTGGTCGGACGGAGAGTGGAGATTCGTTAGGAGTGCGATGGTCTTCTGGTGTGCTATGTGTACGGGGTCGAAAAGTTGCATCATCGCCAAAGGCGGGGGAGTCATATGATGATGAACTTGTATTTGTTGTGCTGGTATCGGTGGATGAGCTTGAATTGTTTGGGCCAACGGGACTTCGATGATCTAACCAAGTTTGTTCACGGGGTGGTCCTGGAGTGCTTGAATCACGATTAGGAGCTGGCATCTGCAAATATTCGGAGTCTTCGGAGTTGTTAAGAATGTTCGGAGAGTTAGGTGAATGAGTTTCTCCGGTAGTTTCTTGGCTACTATTTGGGGTTGTGGGCGGAGATAGTGTTGTGGCAAGGGAATGTGGATGTAGGTGTTGGTGGGTAGGATGAAGTAGGGTAGTAGGTAAGGTGCTGGCATTGTTCCAAGGAAGTTCGGATGGTTTTGCTGGCTGTGGTTGAGGTGGTCCGGTAATAAGTTCGGTAAGGGTCTTAAGTAAACCTGCCAGTTGCTTTTGGGTTTGCTCGACGGTAAGGGGTATAGAAGGGATTTTCGGATCAGGCAATTTTTCAATACTGGACTCTGTTAATGGGGTGTCACCAGCGAACGTTTGTTCGACGTAGTGTTTTAGTCTGTTTACATTCACATTTTCGTCTTTTAAAGTTTTCGAGTCTTGAATTAAAAAGGTTTGATCTCCTGTTTTCTTGATAATTCTGTACGGTCCCATCCATGAGTTGAGCGCTAGTTTGGGGGATTCTCCAACCTTCAGGGCAGTATTACATTTGAGGACCTTCTCGCCAATCTCAAAGGTAACGGGTCTCATTCGTCGATCGTAATATTCTTTTTGGTCTTCGTGAGCGGAAAGCAGTCGTTCTCGGACATATGTGAACGCCTGGTGCAACCTTTGAACTAGTTCAGCTTTGTAGTCTTCAGTTACAGCATAATTTGGGCGACGGGGGGCAAGAAAGGCATTGACGTCGATATTGGGATCTCGGCCGTGTAATAGGAAAAAAGGGGTTTCGTCGGTGCTAGGGTGAATGGCTGTTCGGTAGGAAAACAAGACAAAATTGATTTGCTCATCCCAATTTCCTTGGCTTCCCTCACAAAATTTCGCCATACCGTCCATCAATACTCGGTGATGTCGTTCGACCATTCCGTTGCATTTTGGATTATAGGCTGTGGTGTTCGTTTTAGTGATCTTGAGGTACTCGCAAATTTCTTTAACGAGTTTAGAGAGGAAGTTAGTCCCACGGTCAGATAGGAGCTCAAAAGGGATACCGTGTCTACAAATTATGTGTTCTACGAAAATTCGAGCTACGGTTCTTGCATCTTGGGTTGGAATTGGGAAAGCTTCGGGCCATTTTGTGAAGTGGTCGACAAAGACGAGGAGATATCGGTTGCCATCCATTGTAGGGGGAAAAGGACCTAGAATGTCGACAGCAAGGCGATGGAATGGACCTTGAACGGGAGGTAAGGTACCTAGGAGTGCGTTTTTCTGCAAACTAGAGGGTTTTCTTCGAGCACAGAGTAGACAAGTCTGGCAATGTCTTTTAACGTCATTGAACATAGTCTTCCAGAAAAATCGGCTGGGAACACGATTAAGTGTTTTAAAATATCCTAAGTGTCCGGCTAAAAGGTGATCATGATTCGTGGTTAAGACATCTCGTATTAGGACCTTTCGGACGACAATTTGGTTAATGACCTAATCTCGTGGGGCTTTTATCCGGGGTAGAGACAGGTGATAGAGCAAACCGTTATTTTCGTCGACGAAATAATTTTCAATTTCAAATAGCCAGGGGGGTCTACGATCGTTTTCGGGGATTTTTCCAGTGGTAAGGTAATCATAGAGGGGTCTGCAGTATGAGTCTTCATATTGAAGTTTTCGGAGTTGTTCTTCTGTAATGTTTAGGATGTTGACTGGTTGGTCGGTTTGGACTGTGCTAATAGTACTTGTTTCTGTAGTTCGGTCGGAGGTTATGGGGATACGTGTAAGGGCGTCAGCGTTTTTGTTAACTCTGCCAGGTCGATACTGGACATCATAATCATATTCGGCTAATGTGAGAGACCAACGAACTAATCGGGAAGAAGAATCCTTAACGGACATTAGCCAGCGGAGAGAATGGTGATCAGTAAAGACGGTAAAGTGTCGTCCGTACAGGTAGGTTCTAAAATGTTTAATGGCCCAGACTACGGCTAAAGCTTCCTTTTCTGGTTTACTGTAATTTTTCTCGGCTTTCGACAGGGTTCGACTAGCGTAAGCGATGGCGACTTCTTTAGAATCTTGTGTTTGGGCTAACACGGCACCAAGAGCGAAATCGGAAGCGTCGGTATGTAAGAAAAATGGAGAGTCGAAATTAGGGTAAGCCAAAATAGGCCAAAGCATAAGTTTGCCTTTAAGGAGGACATAGGCTTCGTCTTGCTCAGGTTCCCAACAAAAGGGAATGTTCTTAACCGTTAATTTGGACAATGGATGCGCAATTTTCGAGAAATTGTTAATAAATCGACGGTAATAGCCAACTAAACCCAGAAAGGATTGGACTTCCTTGACGGTGGTCGGTGTAGGGTAGTTATAGATTGCGGATACTTTGTCGGGGTCGGGTTCAATACCTTGGGCGGAAACGATGTGTCCAAGATACTTGATTCGTTCTTTAAAAAACTCACATTTGGACGGTTTTAGTCTAAGGCCGGCTTCTCGGAGTCGTTGGAAGACTAGGTCTATGCGGTTCAAATGATCTTCAAAAGTTTTGCTGAAAACAATGATGTCATCAATATATGCTAGTCATATTTTGTTCACTAGACCTTTTAGGACGTTGTTCATCAGGCGTTGAAATGTCGCAGGGGCATTGCATAAGCCAAAGGGCATTTGGTTAAATTGGTAATGGCCATAGGGGGAAGAGAAAGCGGTCTTTTCGCGGTCAACCGGGTCTATTTCGATCTGCCAAAATCCATTGACAAGGTCAAAAAGGGAAAAGTATTTAGATTCGGCTAAATGGTTTAGAGACTCGTGGATGTTGGGCATGGGTTATTGGTCTTTTCGGGTCACGGCGTTAAGTTTACGAAAGTCGATTACTAATCGTTTGGATCCGTCTTTCTTGTCCACTAAAAGAACTGGTGATCCCCAGGGGGAGTTAGATTCAGAGATCACGCCTGCTTCTAGCATTGCCTTGATTTTGTCTTCCATGGTTGTCTGAAGGGATTCGGGTACTCGGTATGGTCTTTGGTGGATAGGAGGATGTCCTTGGACGTCAATCGTATGCTGGACTTCGTTTGTTCGACCCATATCCATATCGGATTTTGCAAAGATGTCAGCGTTTTGCTCTAATAGGGCTACAAGTTTTTCTCTTCAATGTTCAGGTAGGGTAGTGCCAATGTTGAATTTTTGTTCGTCAAGTTTGGTGGGCTGGGGCTGTGCTAGCAGGAGATCCTCAGTACGATATTCGATATTGACGGAATTCACCGAAATGGTACTGGGATTAGGAATAACGTCGAAGTCTAAAAGACCAACGAATTCTTTGGAGGAAAGACGGACGGTCTCGGAAGACATGTTCGAAATTACGATGGGAATAACAGAGCTTCCGTCAGTGGTGACAATTACTGGCTCGACATAAATGTACGAGCGGTAAAGTTCAGCTGGTTCTACAATACCAGTTCGGCCAAATCGCGGTAGGAAATTGGTTGGGTTTTCGACATTTTTGGGAGTATCAATTCGACCTTGTACAATTCTACTGGTGCCGGGAAACACGACTACATCCTTTTGAAGGAAGATTCGGTGGCTTGGGAGTTGGGTTATTTGTTTATTTTCGGCGAGAAAAGGAGCAAATTCATCTTCTGGTTCTACGGTTTGGACAAGTTCTTTAACAGGATTGTTGGTTGGTCGAGGGCTTGGTAAAATCGGGGTGGGAGAGCAGGTATTTGGTTCCACTATGGTTTTCGGTAAAGGATCGGTTTGGTGACCAGGATTGGAAGCGTCTGGGCTACTCACAGGAGGAAAATAGACCATTTGATCTTTGCCGTCTATAACTAGGCCATGCTTGCAGATAAAGTCTATGCCAATCACAAGGTCATAGTTGATTTGTGAGCTAACAACGAATTGGTGGGCATATTGGCGGCCTAAAATGGAGATTTCAGTTTCGTAAACTCCGCCAGTTTTGAGTTCGGCATTGCTGATCGAGAATAATCTAACATCGGCTGAAATGGTCTGAAGGGAATGACCGGACTGTTGAAGGGCTAAAAAGACGTTCTCGTTCAATAGGGAAAGTCCTGCTCCGCTGTCGACGAGAGCGGTAAGCAACAAATTACCTACGACTACTGGTACCACTGCGGTTTTGTAGCCAGTGGAAATTTCTGCGATGATATCATTGTAGATTGGGGTTTGGTCAACTGATTGGGGTTTGAAGTTTGGGTCCGTAGTACTGGTCGGGGTGTTTCCATTTAACGTTTGAGGATACTTTTTCCTTTCCCACCGACCCTCTCTGGTGGTTCGTCCTAGTTTTTTGGCCTGTTTCCAAATAGGATCTCTTCCATAGCGCGTTGTTGATCAATTGTGGGGAGGGGGTATGGAGGCTGGAAACCCCATTTGTGGGCTAACTGCTGGGCTAATTTTGGGCAGTATTTGACAATATGGCCTTCTTCTCTGCAAAAATGACAGATCGGTTGGTCTTCTTGCGTTCGGCGGCTTTGATGATCAGGGTTATAGGAGTTAGAGTTCCGGTTGGTCGTAGGTTTATAAGGATAGGGTTTATTGCGAACACCCTCGTTATAGCGAGCACCCCCGAACTGTATTGGTTGACGTCGATCTGCAAAAGGGGGACGGGGAACGTTCATCTGCATCAAGGGTTGTATGGGTGTTCCTCTATTATTTCCGGGCGGTTTTGAGTAGGTGGTCTGTGGGTTGGAAGGGTAGTTGTTCGGCGGGATTGGATCTCGATATCGTACATCCGAACTGTTGTGGGGGAGATTTACAGCACCGGCGTGGGTTGGGGTTTGCTGTTGAGCTTTTACTAGTTGTTCTATTTGTAAAGTAAGTTGGGCTAGTTTGGCTTCTAATCCATGATAGTCTGCGCTAGTACTGGCGAGTGCAGCTTCTTCCACTCGAGCCGCCTGAACGAGTTCATCAAATGTCGCCTCGTTTCCGACGGTCCTAAGCACTGCCCTGCGGAGATCTGCGGTAATTCTTTTTAGGAACGTTTGCGCCCTCATTCCGTCTAATGCGGCTTGTGCACCGTCATAATTTGCAGTGGACTGGGCATACAGGTGGGGGAACAATTCGACGGATTCTACAAGAAGTCTCTGAGCAAAGTCGGCAATAGTCTCATTGGGCTGTTGGGTGGGTGGTGGTCTATAAGCTTCTTCATGTAACTTTCCGAAACGCTTCAAAAAAGCCTCTTTGAACTTTGGATATTCAGTTTGTACTTCCAAGGTTAGGAGTTCATAGTACTCTAGCGCTATTCCGTCGAGTCGGGTTGGTATGGCCCGCAATATTCTTTCTTCGTCCCCCCCGTAGGCGATGAGGAGGATCGACAATTTTTTTAGCCAGTTCTTTATTCTAGAATCGCCGGTATATATAGGAAGTTGGTTCAAAATGGTTTGCACGGACTCATTGGTGGGAGTTGTTGGTCTAGTCGTGGGTTGGGTTGAAATAGTTGGGTCGCTTATCGGTTGTCCCAGGAAGGTCATCGAGCGTGGACGTGTAGCAGGAGTGGTCGTATTCATGGTTGTGGTCGTAGAGGTCGTAGTGGTCGTGGTGTTCTGGAGCGAGGTGGTGGGTGGTTGGAGAAAAATAGGATTAATAGGGGGTGTTACAGTACCTGTTCCACCTACGGGTGGTGGAGGAGTTGGCGTCATCTTAGGCACAATGGATTCGTACAAAACTAAACTTTTTTAAACTTCGGTGGAACTGTGGCACGTTGGGCTATTTGAATAATTTGAACGATTTTGAACTAGGTGGGACACTTGCACTAATTGGAAACTTATTTGAACTGCCGGTATTTTAACGCGAATCCCACTTCTGACACCAAATTGTAAGAAACTGTTTTGGGCGATTAAATTGTTTTGAGCGGTTGGGCGGAAGGCTGTGAGTTCTTTTTTCGCTCAACGGTAAAATACCGTACAACTTTATTCAATATTTTCGTCGGTACAAGTCGTGTCACTAAGTCAATAATTCACTAGGTCGTCCATATGTCACAAACGTTTTAATAAGATTGAAAACTATAACTTATACTAACTGGGCAGAGAGAAAAAGGGAGCGTAACAAATAGCGAGAGACTGAGAGCGACTGAGCGCGACTTCCCCCTTTCTAGCGGGGGAGAACAAGCGTTTATATACATGTTTGGCGTGGGATCTGCTGAATGGGCTAAATTATAAACAGAGGGAATGTTCGGATGGACCGGATGCGTGAGAAGGAAATTAGCTAGTGATCTGACGCTCGGCATCCTGGATATGAGCTGAGAATTATAAGTCGGCGAAATATTGTCAAAATGTGGTCAGCGAAATGTGGTCTTGCTTAGTCATCGGAATTAAGTTTAAAATGATCGTTCTCCACATTAGCTAATGTCTAATTAAAGCCCCGTCTAGACAACTTACCTGATTAAGTTAGGACTAGGATGAGAAAATAGCATTTCTTAGCTTCATAAAACGTTTTTCTCATATAAATATAAAAAAGAACCAATACGAATAAAAACCGGAATCAGTCTCTTTTCTAGTGTAGGCCTTAACTGATCGCGAATGCACGCAAATAATGTTGTGAAAAAAAAATCATCGGCCATACGTGAAAACGTCATTTTTTGTCGTTCGAATGGACTTTCTGTCGATAATGTGTTTAATTATGTGAAGGTTAACACTAATAAAGCATTGGAAAGATTTGAGCTTGGTAAAACACATTTCTTCGCTTCGGAAAAAGTCTACTTTCCGAAAACGAACAACACGGATCTGAAAGAAAGGATCCCCTTTCACTTCCATATTTTTTTCTCCTTAAAATATAGTAAAAGTGCTACTCGGACTCGGATATAAGGGATCCCTCTCGACACTTACTGCCTGCATATGAAAGCGTAGAAAGTACTACATATAGCATGGTGTTTAGCCTATGGCTCACAGTAGGCGAGCACCATGGCTTCTCAAGATTCTTTAAAAGAAAGAAAACGCTCATCCAATTGGGTTGATTCTGAGTTGTCAGCTTTGTTAAACATTTGGCAAGAGAGTTACGAGGAACTGCGCCGTGCAAAACGCAATAAGCCTATTTTTGAGTCCATGAGAGGGTCTTTGGAAGGTGTTGATGTCGTCCGTACGGTGGATGAGATATCAGTGAAGTTGAACAATCTGACACAAACGTACAGGTAATCGTATTTTCTTCCATTGTGAACGAACCGTGAACTAATTTGAACTTTCTTTTGTCATTCGCCAGAAAGAACAAAGTAAAATGTACCTCTACAGGTTGTTCTCCAAGCTCATGGAAGTGGTACGATGCCGTTAACAGCATTATTGGCCGAAGTCCATGTAACGACGTTTCAAGGGTAGATGACTCGATTGTTCATGGTCCGGAAGAGTCTACCACACAGTCCTCACAGTCTACCCTGCCTAGTTTGCAAGTATCCGTTTCCGGTTCGGATATAGAAATTGATGTTGAAGAGAGCGTCGAAGTCCGCAGAGATGAGGAACACGAACGACTATTGGAGTCTGCAGTTGGTGGGTGTCGACGCCGTGACAGAGGTAAAGCTGTGGAGCCTGGACCTTCTAGAACCTCAATCCAAAGAAGAAAGCAACGTGCTTCGACCCAGACCTCTGTTGCTAGGTGCCTTTCTTCCGTTGAGAAGCTAATTGAAAACAGCTATAAAACAGCTTCTGATAAAGTTGACCAGGCAATTCTAAACTTAGTTCAGAATATTGAAAAAAAATGGAAGAAGATTTGGCTTTGAAACGTAAAATTGTAGCGTCTATAGACAATACTCGCCCTGACCACGTTTATTCCTCTCTCCCTTTTCCTTCAAGTTATTCTGTTATTGGTTCTCAATTGCAAAGTATGCCATATCCCTTTCCTTACAATTTACGGCAAAGTGATTCAAATGTAATACCACCACCACCATCCCCAGGTTCTTAAGGGTTTCTTGGGTTTTATAGGTGAATTGGGTTGTCATTAAAAAATTCCACCATTGCGGAACGAACTTGCTCTGCTCTTATTGTTGCTTCGTTACGAAAGGTATTGGGCCTTGTTTGCTCGCTAAACTCAGCATCGCAATCTTCTGCGGTCACGCCAAATTTTTCGCACATATTGTGAAGGGTACAACAAGCTTTGGTAATGAGGTTAATTTTACTAATAGGAAACTCCATTCGTTTATAAGTAATTCGCCAGCGCATCTTTAGTCTTCCAAAAGCATTTTCAATTACCCGTCGAGCGCGAGACAACCGAAAATTAAAATGTTTTTGCTCCTCGGATAACCTGGTTGTATCACGTATGGCTTCATTAGCGTTGGCAACAGTTGGAAAGCTCCGTCTCCTAAAATGTGAGTTGGTACTCGTACATCGCTAACATACATGGAAGAATTCAAACGCTCAAGGGCCAACACCTTCTCGTAGAAACGTGAATTTTTGAAAATGTAGCTGTTGTTGTTCCGCCCTGGAGACCCAACGTTTACATAGGAAAACCTATATTTCGCGTCGCACATTGCGAATAGAATTACGCTATAGAAGCCTTTATAATTGTAGTAATCAACAGCTTCTTCCTTAGGAGGACAAATCGGGATATGGCAGCCATCGATTGCACCAATTGCAAGTGGGTAATTCCACATCGCTGAGAAATCATTGGCTAAAATGTCATATTCCCTTTCGCTCTCGGGTAATTTGATAAATTCGGGCATGAACACGTCGACGACAGCGTGACAAAATTCGTAAAGTATGTAGGGTACAGTACTTCTTCCAATTCCGAAAAGATGTCCGACAACGCGTAGTTCTGCTGCTGATGCAAGCGAAAAAACAGCAACAGCTACTCTCTTTATAACCGGAATAGGTCATTTCATAATCGTTGTGTTTTTTTTCCGTACAGGGCGTAGCCGGTCGCAAAGGTACGTAAATAAGGCTCTTGAGGTACGGAAATTTTGTCGGAATGTACTTCTGACATTGTTGGCACAATCTTGAGCCACCACTCTCCAGAAGAAACGAGCGATTGTGGCCTAGGTACTAGGAAAGATGGTTATAACAAACTATTTTTCTGAATGTACTACTTATCTCTTTACCTTTACAAATCAGGAGACTGCTTATTAATGAAAATATAGCTTTTAATTGCTTGTCTCTCCTATTTCTCGCTAATCTTTTGCGCAAGATAAGCAGCTGGACTAGAATTAAAGTTTCTCCAAGAAAACTTGGAAAAACAACTTCACTTAAAGGTGTAAACGGAAACACGTACATCGTTTACGGTTCAAAATACTTTCTGATAGGAAAGCGACATGAAAAATACTTTTTGACAGAAAAGTGTTCATGTGAAGGTAAAATATGTGAAGATGTAGCCTTAAGCATAGGATTACGCTCAATGAAAGTGACCTTTCAGTTTGTCGTCTGGACACTCAACAACTATTCCCCGTTCTGGGACGACTTGATCAACATTAAAAGTTAATGATAATTAGCGTCCCGTCTAGCCTAGGTATAAGAGTAGGAGGAGCAGTATCAAGTAATATGTTTCCGTGTTATTGGGAGGTTGAGGTGCAGAAAGGTCTCGGAAAGAAACAGTTTAACAGCAGGGAAAAGTTTTGGGTTGGTGAGAAAGTTCAACGGATTGAAGTGCAATTTGAGAGAACTGTGAGCTCTAATCAGATTTGCTCGATATTTGTTGAGCCATCGGCAATGTATAAAAACATGGTGTAAGTCTTGGACGGCATGATCTGGGCAAGGGCAGGAATTTGTAAGCGAACGTTTGATTCTTTGCAAATAGCTCAACGTTGGGTAGTGGGTAGAGCGGACCTGTATAAGAGACGATACGATGTTTCTGGGGTGTTTTGTTTTTATAATTGGTTTTAAGCCAGGCTTAACTCCAAGGTGCTTCAGATGAGTTGCTGAAGGAAGACTTTCCCATTCTTTTGTCCATTCAGTGATCAGGGTTTTGTGTATAGTTTGGTGAGAGACTTTGGGGATATAGTCAGTAGTCTCGAAACTGGTCTTGGTCAAGTCGATAAGTCTGTTTGAGGTTGTGATGTACCGTTTGGTCTTGTTTCCTGTCTGTGCCAGTCGTTCCGTTCCTAGTCTGGAAGATACGTAGCGAAGTCCAGATTCTTTGAATAGGAGTTTTAGCGGTAAGATGTCGGTGTCAACTTCTAATGTTGATGTCGGAGTGGTTTTGAGTGCTCCAGTGATTGCTAATAGGGCTTGCCGATTGATCGAGGAGCGTGGTCGTAAGGATGTTGGAGTAATGTTAAACCAGGCTGGGGATGCGTACAGTAGCTTGGAGTAAACTGTCAGTAATGAGCCGTGCCGAAATGAGCGTCTTTAGTTGACTACACGAGATAGTTCTGTTTTGCTTAGCAATAGTGTGAATACGATGAAGTGACTTGTTTATAGCTGCTGCTAGGGATCTTACATGGGCTGACCAGTCAAGCTTCTTATCTAAAATTAAACCCAAATATCGTACGGAATCGCTCGGAAGTATCGTGGTGTTTTGCCAGGTTAACGGGGTAAAGTCGGGTGTCCGTTTCCTGCTGAAATGAATCAGTTCAGTTTTTTCAGTACTGAATTCCAACTGGCAGTGGTTGCTCCACAACCTTAGTGCTTTTAGGGAATTTGCTAGCAGTTTAGTGTTAACTTTACCCGAAGAGCCAGACGTGTGCAGGAGGAGGTCGTCTGCAAACGCAATGATTTTAACTCGTTTTCCTTTGATAATTTGTAGCGCGCCATCGATGTATAATAAGAATAGGAGAGGGGACAGGGGGGATCCTTGTGGTACTCCTTTTGGAAGAGTGACTAAATCACTCGCAGATCCATTGTGGAAAGTATACGCATCTCTATTGGTCAAGAAACTGCTAATGAGTTTAGTATACAGTCAAAGCTCCTTATTCGCGGGGGATACGTTCCGGAGAAAGTCCGCGAATAAGGAAAACCGCGAATGTGGAATGGAAATTTACATTGAAAGATAGGGATACGTTCCAAAGTTAAAAAAAGACTGTCTATAGCAGAAAAATATTTTTTTTATTTTCACTGTTCATCAAAGCAAGCTTAATTATCCCCAGTTTTACATATTGGCGTAAGAAACTTCGTGATTTTCGCTTGTTTTGCAACGTTTAACATCTGCGTTAACTCTGACTGATACTCAAGCATTGCTTCGTCAATTTTTCTTTTAAAAACCAAGCTTCTTTCCACTGAAGGATCAGTGTTGACAAAATATTCGCAAAGCTGATAAGCAATCTTCAAACCTTCTGTCAGGCTTTTAGAAGTCCAATTTATCTGATCTGATCTAGCTCCGGTCTCTTCTTCAACCGAGTCTTCCTTATTCAACATAAGTTCTAAATCAGCTTCGGTCAAGTCTTCTTCTTGAGATTCTAGCAATTCCTGGACGTCAGATGATTGCAAAGTTTCGAAGCCATCTCGCCCTATGCTGTTTGCTACGCGAACAATGTCCTCGGTGATTTCCTGAACATTCACGGTTTTCTTGTTTATTTCTTCAGTCAAGCTAGCTGGCCACAGTTTTTTCCAGCAGGCCTTCAACGTGGACTGTCTTAGCTCTTGAATTGCTTCTTTAATGCAAACAATGCACCTTGCTATGTCAAACTTCTTCCAGCATTCAGTGACGGTTAATTCCTGATCATTGTCCATGGAGTCGAGGATGATCTTGAAGGTTCTTCTGATGTAATAAAGCTTGAAGGCTTGGATTATTCTTTGATCCATGGGTTGGAGCAAAGCTGTTGTGTTTGGCGGTAAAAACACCACTTTTACATTAGGATGAGCGAATTCTAGCTCGCGTGGATGCCCCGGTGCATTATCCAAGACAAGCACCGCTTTAAAATCGAAGTTAGCTTTTTTCAAGTAGGCTTCGACTTCGGGAACGAAACAGTTAAGGAACCAATCAGTGAAAACAGCGGATGTAACCCAAGCCTTCTTATTTGCACGCCAAAAGACTGGCAGATCTTCCTTCCTTTTATTTTTCAAAGCACGAGGATTAAGCGATCTATAAAGCATCAAAGGCTTAATTAAGCAGTCACCAGATGCATTAGAACTGAAAAGCAACGTAACTCTGTCCTTCGCTGCTTTAAACCCAGATGCGGATTTCTCTTGCTTTGATATGTAAGTTCTATTCGGCATTCTTTTCCAGAATAATCCCGTTTTATCCGCGTTAAAAACTTGCTCTGGCTTGTATCCTTCACGAGTGATCTGTTCTAGAAATTCTTCGGGATAGCTAACAGCCGCAGCAGTATCTGCTGATGCAGCTTCTCCAACAATTGTAATGTTGTGAAACGACTGTCGCACCTTAAACTTACTGAACCAGCCTTCTGAAGCCTTAAATGTAGAACCTGGAATATCAACTTCAGATTGCTTAAAATGTTCATAGAGACGCTTAGCTTTCTCTCGTATTATTCCACCGGTTAAAGGCACCCGCTTTTGATTAAGATCTTCAATCCACACGCTCAATGCGGCTTCCATTTTTTCAATAGCGGTATCACGCACGACTTTCGCAGCTAGTAAGGTTGAAGCTACGGAATTCCTAATTTTGTCTTCCGCTTTTTTTATGAACCTGACTGTTGACTCATTGACGTTGAATGAACGTGCAACAGAAGCAAAGGAGTCCCCAAGACGTAAGCGATCAAGCATTTCTACTTTCACTTTAAGTGGCAAAACTTTTTTCCTACTGTTAGTTACCTTTCCTTCTTTTTTACTCGCCATAATGAATCTTCAATGCGATGTGCTTGTAGGAGAAAATAATCGAGAAGAATCGCAAGTAAACAGTTTGAGAAATGAAAACATATACGTAGTTACACGAGTTGCTTGCAAACGATCGGTGTGCGTGCGACCCGCGAATAGCGAATTTTTCAGCCGCGAATAAAGAGATGCGGTCACAAAAATTTCACCCGCGAATACTGAATCCGCGAATACGGGAACCGCGAATAAGGAGCTTTGACTGTATTGAGATTTGACGTGTTTTTTCGTACGATTTGTATAAGCTTATCATGATTCACATGGTCAAAGGCTCCTTTTATGTCTAGCAGTAGTGCCGTTGTAACTTTCCGTTTATCGAAGCCATTGAGGATGGAGTCACTAAGTGATACTAGTGCGTCGGTGGTCGATCGGGAGGGTCTAAAGCCCCCTTGGCAGTTGTTTAGAAGTTTGCCCTTTTCTAAAGAGTCGGAGAGTCTTTGGGAAATAGCTTTTTCAAGCATTTTCCCTAGGATAGGAAGTAATGCAATGGGACGAAAACTCTTAATAGATGAGTAGTCCTTTTTGTTTGGTTTTGGAATAGGGATGACTTTTGCACGTTTCCAGATAGTTGGAAAGTAACCAATAGTGAGGGATGCATTGTAAATTCGCAGGATGGTTTTGTCGATTGTGTTCCATATATGTTTGATGACGATGGCTTGAATGTCATCATGGCCGGCTGCGTTTAAAGGTGGGATATGCTCCTGGATACCTTGAATTTCGCTCAGGGTAAACGGGGGGGCTGGATTTCTGAGGACTTTGTAAGGTCGTGCAGGAGTGAAGGTAACAGGTATGTGTGGCTGTCCGTTGATTAAGTCAGTAGCTAAGAAATTTAATTTATCCACTGGTTCGGTAAAACGGATTCCGTCTTTGTTCTGGAGTTGATCTAGGCATGCTTTCGATGTTGTTTGGCGGAGGTTCCTTTCCCAATTCCATAGCACACGATTGTCCGGTGTTAGTAGTTTGTTGTTCCAATATTGTTCTCGAGTCTTTCGAACTTCCGCTCTGTACTGGTTTCTTGCTCTTTTCCAGTTTTGCTCGCTGCTTGGAATTTGCGAGACCTGGTGAAGTCTATGTAAGCTGGCAGTTTGCTTTCGCAAGGATTTCAGATTAGAGTTCCACCAATGGTTCGTCTTGTTCCCGATTTTCCGTTTTGGGATGTTACGCTGCATGGCACGCGTGATTAGTCTGGTTAGGCAGCATGTGGCTGCGTCAATGTCTTGTGGAGTATGTAAGTCAGAGAGAATGGAGACATTTATGAAGATGTCTGAAGCCAAGTCTGTGTTCAGTTGTAGCCAGTTAGCTTTGTGGTAGTTCCAAGCGTGTACAGAAGGTGCTTTACTATGTGAAAGGAAGTCTATGGTTGTTGCGGCGTGGTCCGATTCGTTCACAAAATTGTCGTCGTTTAGCAGGTGGTGTTTAACTTGGGTGAGAATTTGGGGCGTCGCAAAAGTCAAGTCCAATGTGGAGCAGTGTCCTCTTTCGTTTTGGGAGTGTCCCATTTGTTTAATAAGTCAAAGTTATGTCTGTGTGCGAAGTCAGTCAAGAGGTTGCCTGCCTCGTCTGGCGATTTGTTCTCCCACCACCAGTGGTGGGCATTGAAATCGCCTGTGAGTACTACGTGTGGGCTCAGATGTTTACGTCTCTCCCATATTGTCCGGAGTAAAGTATCGGTGTCTGCCGTGTGTCGCCTGTATATTCCAATCATCGTAATAGGGAGGGCATGTGGGGAAGTGATTTGGAGGATGGCGTAGAGCTCGTCTACCCAGTTGACTGTGACATTGCTGTTCAATTTGGACAGGATTATGAGCCCTTTGTATTCGGAGTTGGGCACCGATACGTAGAAACCTTGGTAAGTCACAGAATCAATCTTTTGGGGTGGTTCGAGTATAATAACCGCCTCGCAGCCTCTGTCGTTTGCTTCTTTGACTGTTTCAAACATTTGGTCCCTTTTTTTCTGACATTGTGGACAAGAATGGAAGTGTGTATTGGATTTATTTGTGAGTTGAGGTCGCAGGGAGTATTGCCTTAGGCCTGGATGGGCAGACTGAATCGAATGCGAAATGGGCTTCCTTACAGTTTGCGCATTTTTTGGTTGAGCTTTTGCAGGTCCTTGTGTCATGATGCTCTGCACATTTGGCACAGTTGGGTGACTTTTTACAGTTGGCTGCCGTATGGCCAAACGCCTGACAGTTATAACATTGAAGTATGTTTGATGAACGCGAATCTTCAACTTGAACAACCCGGTTGAAGGCGAAGAGAGCACCTTCGTTAAGAAGTTTAAGTTTTTCAGCTGATGAAGAGCATACGTATTGGATTGAGCCGTAGGCTTTGGTGCTGCTTGGGTTCAACCATCGAGCATTTGCTGACAGGAAGGTTACGGAAGTGTAAGCGTTCTTTTCTGTCAAATGGGAGCATATTTGGTCTAGGGTTTGGATCCCGAGGTAGTTGATGTATTATGAGACGTGTAGCTTGCGATACAGTCTTTACGGGTCCTAATTCAGGCAGAGTAGCCGTTTTTAGGCCTGCTTCCGCTTTGGACTTGTCTTCCTGGCTCTTGAAGGTTAAGGCCAGGTTGCCTTGCCTTGTCTTGCGGGCCAAGACTGGGTTCGGGATGGAAGGATTAATTTGATGGAGATCCTTTTCGACAACTTGTAATAGGTCCCGTTGTGGTATTATTTTGTTACGCTTTTCAATGTCTTGCTGGTTAATAATCAAAGTTATTTCCCGGCAAGGGTCAGCGAGGGTTGGTGCTGGTAGTGTCTGGGTTGGTGGGTTGGAGGTTGGAGATGCTTTTGTAGTTGTAGTGCAGCGTCGCTTTACTACTTGAGTCCACTCATTAGAAGCGTTATTGCTCTTAGCTGTGGAGGCGGGTTTCGATCGTTCTTCCTGGAGGTCTTGTCGAAGTCCTATGACTTCCGCTTTTAAAGCCATTATCTCTTGGGTAAGGATTTCATTTTTGTCTTTGAGCGACCTAAGCGTAGAGAGGATGTAGTCCATGGTGGACATTTGCGTAGAGTCTTCGATAGAGAAGGACCTCTTACGGAATGCTAGGTCGCTTGAAGGGGAGAGTAAGAGAGGTCGTTTCTGAGCCTGGATTGAGTTGGATTTTTTTTTCTCGGCACGTTTTGCAGTTCTTTGCTGCAGGCTTATCCTTTTGAAATAGTTCTCCACAGGATTGGCACTTCACTTGAGTCTGAGGTGTAAGAAATACGTTTAAGGTAGGACAGTGTTTGAAATTACGCGGAGAACGGGAAACCTTAGCCGGAAGTGCTCTCTTGTTCCAACTGGGAAAGGATTTCGTCAAACATTTGGATTTGTGGCAGAATTTTCCTCAGGAAATGGTTCTTTAAGCTGAAGAGGGATCGACCAGGACAAATCTAATAAAGTCACTAAAATAATGCATCAAAATCCTGGCACTAAAAAGTGAACGTTACGTTTGCTGCCACCATTTCCTCCCATAGTTTATTGCCGGTCACTCGCCCGTACGCATTGTTATCTTTTATGAATTGCACGATTGACGTGCGTTCAGCATTGCCGAAGTGGCCCAGTTTCCCACTTTGGTGCTTGGGATGCTTCGGTGCTTGAGTTCCGAGAATGTCTGGTGCTTGAGTTTCCGAGAGTTCCTGTTTGAATGGGAAAGTGTTCGAATTACTGCACGGACTTTTCGAGTGACCCAATATTACATTATAAAATAATATAGTAATAAAGTATTACATTATAAAATAAAGTATTAAAAAATGAAGTATCACAGGGAGAGGCAGAGGCAGAAGTATCACGAGGGATCGATAGGTTTCCTAAAAAAAGAAATACGTTTAAGGTAGGACAGTGTTTGAAATTACGCGGAGAACGGGAAACCTTAGCCGGAAGTGCTCTTGTTCCAACTGGGAAAGGATTTCGTCAAACATTTGGATTTGTGGCAGAATTTTCCTCAGGAAATGGTTCTTTAAGCTGAAGAGGGATCGACCAGGACAAATCTAATAAAGTCACTAAAATAATGCATCAAAATCCTGGCACTAAAAAGTGAACGTTACGTTTGCTGCCACCATTTCCTCCCATAGTGTATTGCCCGTCACTCGCCCGTACGCATTGTTATCTTTTATGAATTGCACGATTGACGTGCGTTCAGTATTGCCGCAGTGGCCCAGTTTTCCACTTCGGTGCTTGGGATGCTTCGGTGCTTGAGTTCCGAGAATGTCTGGTGCTTGAGTTTCCGAGAGTTCCTGTTTGAATGGGAAAGTGTTCGAATTACTGCACGGACTTTTCGAGTGACCCAATATTACATTATAAAATAATATAGTAATAAAGTCTTACATTATAAAATCAAGTATTAAAAAATGAAGTATCACAGGTAGAGGCAGAGGCAGAAGTATCACGAGGGATCGATAGGTTTCCTAAAAAAAGAAATACGTTTAAGGTAGGACAGTGTTTGAAATTACGCGGAGAACGGGAAACCTTAGCCGGAAGTGCTCTTGTTCCAACTGGGAAAGGATTTCGTCAAACATTTGGATTTGTGGCAGAATTTTCCTCAGGAAATGGTTCTTTAAGCTGAAGAGGGATCGACCAGGACAAATCTAATAAAGTCACTAAAATAATGCATCAAAATCCTGGCACTAAAAAGTGAACGTTACGTTTGCTGCCACCATTTCCTCCCATAGTTTATTGCCGGTCACTCGCCCGTACGCATTGTTATCTTTTATGAATTGCACGATTGACGTGCGTTCAGCATTGCCGAAGTGGCCCAGTTTCCCACTTTGGTGCTTGGGATGCTTCGGTGCTTGAGTTCCGAGAATGTCTGGTGCTTGAGTTTCCGAGAGTTCCTGTTTGAATGGGAAAGTGTTCGAATTACTGCACGGACTTTTCGAGTGACCCAATATTACATTATAAAATAATATAGTAATAAAGTATTACATTATAAAATAAAGTATTAAAAAATGAAGTATCACAGGGAGAGGCAGAGGCAGAAGTATCACGAGGGATCGATAGGTTTCCTAAAAAAAGAAATACGTTTAGGGTAGGACAGTGTTTGAAATTACGCGGAGAACGGGAAACCTTAGCCGGAAGTGCTCTTGTTCCAACTCTGAAAGGATTTCGTCAAACATTTGGATTTGTGGCAGAATTTTCCTCAGGAAATGGTTCTTTAAGCTGAAGAGGGATCGACCAGGACAAATCTAATAAAGTCACTAAAATGATGCATCAAAATCCTGGCACTAAAAAGTGAACGTTACGTTTGCTGCCACCATTTCCTCCCATAGTGTATTGCCCGTCACTCGCCCGTACGCATTGTTATCTTTTATGAATTGCACGATTGACGTGCGTTCAGTATTGCCGCAGTGGCCCAGTTTTCCACTTCGGTGCTTGGGATGCTTCGGTGCTTGAGTTCCGAGAATGTCTGGTGCTTGAGTTTCCGAGAGTTCCTGTTTGAATGGGAAAGTGTTCGAATTACTGCACGGACTTTTCGAGTGACCCAATATTACATTATAAAATAATATAGTAATAAAGTCTTACATTATAAAATCAAGTATTAAAAAATGAAGTATCACAGGTAGAGGCAGAGGCAGAAGTATCACGAGGGATCGATAGGTTTCCTAAAAAAAGAAATACGTTTAAGGTAGGACAGTGTTTGAAATTACGCGGAGAACGGGAAACCTTAGCCGGAAGTGCTCTTGTTCCAACTGGGAAAGGATTTCGTCAAACATTTGGATTTGTGGCAGAATTTTCCTCAGGAAATGGTTCTTTAAGCTGAAGAGGGATCGACCAGGACAAATCTAATAAAGTCACTAAAATAATGCATCAAAATCCTGGCACTAAAAAGTGAACGTTACGTTTGCTGCCACCATTTCCTCCCATAGTTTATTGCCGGTCACTCGCCCGTACGCATTGTTATCTTTTATGAATTGCACGATTGACGTGCGTTCAGCATTGCCGAAGTGGCCCAGTTTCCCACTTTGGTGCTTGGGATGCTTCGGTGCTTGAGTTCCGAGAATGTCTGGTGCTTGAGTTTCCGAGAGTTCCTGTTTGAATGGGAAAGTGTTCGAATTACTGCACGGACTTTTCGAGTGACCCAATATTACATTATAAAATAATATAGTAATAAAGTATTACATTATAAAATAAAGTATTAAAAAATGAAGTATCGCAGGGAGAGACAGAGGCAGAAGTATCACGAGGGATCGATAGGTTTCCTAAAAAAAGAAATACGTTTAGGGTAGGACAGTGTTTGAAATTACGCGGAGAACGGGAAACCTTAGCCGGAAGTGCTCTTGTTCCAACTGGGAAAGGATTTCGTCAAACATTTGGATTTGTGGCAGAATTTTCCTCAGGAAATGGTTCTTTAAGCTGAAGAGGGATCGACCAGGACAAATCTAATAAAGTCACTAAAATGATGCATCAAAATCCTGGCACTAAAAAGTGAACGTTACGTTTGCTGCCACCATTTCCTCCCATAGTGTATTGCCCGTCACTCGCCCGTACGCATTGTTATCTTTTATGAATTGCACGATTGACGTGCGTTCAGTATTGCCGCAGTGGCCCAGTTTTCCACTTCGGTGCTTGGGATGCTTCGGTGCTTGAGTTCCGAGAATGTCTGGTGCTTGAGTTTCCGAGAGTTCCTGTTTGAATGGGAAAGTGTTCGAATTACTGCACGGACTTTTCGAGTGACCCAATCTTACATTATAAAATAATATAGTAATAAAGTATTACATTATAAAATCAAGTATTAAAAAATGAAGTATCACAGGGAGAGGCAGAGGCAGAAGTATCACGAGGGATCGATAGGTTTCCTAAAAAAAGAAATACGTTTAAGGTAGGACAGTGTTTGAAATTACGCGGAGAACGGGAAACCTTAGCCGGAAGTGCTCTTGTTCCAACTGGGAAAGGATTTCGTCAAACATTTGGATTTGTGGCAGAATTTTCCTCAGGAAATGGTTCTTTAAGCTGAAGAGGGATCGACCAGGACAAACCTAATAAAGTCACTAAAATAATGCATCAAAATCCTGGCACTAAAAAGTGAACGTTACGTTTGCTGCCACCATTTCCTCCCATAGTGTATTGCCCGTCACTCGCCCGTACGCATTGTTATCTTTTATGAATTGCGCGATTGACGTGCGTTCAGCATTGCCGAAGTGGCCCAGTTTCCCACTTCGATGCTTGGGATGCTTCGGTGCTCTAGTTCCGAGAATGTCTGGTGCTTGAGTTTCCGAGAGTTCCTCTTTGAATGGGAAAGTGTTCGAATTACTGCACGGACTTTTCGAGTGACCCAATATTACATTATAAAATAATATAGTAATAAAGTATTACATTATAAAATAAAGTATTAAAAAATGAAGTATCACAGGGAGAGGCAGAGGCAGAAGTTTCACGAGGGATCGATAGGTTTCCTAAAAAAAGAAATACGTTTAAGGTAGGACAGTGTTTGAAATTACGCGGAGAACGGGAAACCTTAGCCGGAAGTGCTCTTGTTCCAACTGGGCAAGGATTTCGTCAAACATTTGGATTTGTGGCAGAATTTTCCTCAGGAAATGGTTCTTTAAGCTGAAGAGGGATCGACCAGGACAAATCTAATAAAGTCACTAAAATAATGCATCAAAATCCTGGCACTAAAAAGTGAACGTTACGTTTGCTGCCACCATTTCCTCCCATAGTTTATTGCCCGTCACTCGCCCGTACGCATTGTTATCTTTTATGAATTGCACGATTGACGTGCGTTCAGCATTGCCGCAGTGGCCCAGTTTCCCACTTCGGTGCTTGAGTTCCGAGAGTTCCTGTTTGAATAGGAAAGTGTTCGAATTACTGCACGGACTTTTCGAGTGACCCAATCTTACATTATAAAATAATATAGTAATAAAGTATTACATTATAAAATCAAGTATTAAAAAATGAAGTATCACAGGGAGAGGCAGAGGCAGAAGTATCACGAGGGATCGATAGGTTTCCTAAAAAAAGAAATACGTTTAAGGTAGGACAGTGTTTGAAATTACGCGGAGAACGGGAAACCTTAGCCGGAAGTGCTCTTGTTCCAACTGGGCAAGGATTTAGTCAAACATTTGGATTTGTGGCAGAATTTTCCTTAGGAAATGGTTCTTTAAGCTGAAGAGGGATCGACCAGGACAAATCTAATAAAGTCACTAAAATAATGCATCAAAATCCTGGCACTAAAAAGTGAACGTTACGTTTGCTGCCACCATTTCCTCCCATAGTTTATTGCCCGTCACTCGCCCGTACGCATTGTTGTCTTTTATGAATTGCACGATTGACGTGCGTTCAGCATTGCCGCAGTGGCCCAGTTTCCCACTTCGGTGCTTGGGATGCTTCGGTGCTTGAGTTCCGAGAATGTCTGGTGCTTGAGTTTCCGAGAGTTCCTGTTTGAATAGGAAAGTGTTCGAATTACTGCACGAACTTTTCGAGTGACCCAATATTACATGATAAAATAATATAGTAATAAAGTATTACATTATAAAATCAAGTATTAAAAAATGAAGGCAGAGGCAGAAGAGGCAGTAGAGGCGGAGGCCGAAGTTTCACGATTGATCGATAGGTTTCCTAAAAAAAGGAAATACGTTTAAGGTAGGACAGTGTTTGAAATTACGCGGAGAACGGGAAACCTTAGCCGGAAGTGCTCTTGTTCCAACTGGGAAAGGATTTCGTCAAACATTTGGATTTGTGGCAGAATTTTCCTCAGGAAATGGTTCGTTAAGCTTAAGAGGGATCGACCAGGACAAATCTAATAAAGTCACTAAAATAATGCATCAAAATCCTGGCACTAAAAAGTGAACGTTACATTTGCTGCCACCATTTCCTCCCATAGTTTATTGCCCGTCACTCGCCCGTACGCATTGTTATCTTTTATGAATTGCACGATTGACGTGCGTTCAGCATTGCCGAAGTGGCCCAGTTTCCCACTTCGGTGCTTCGGATGCTTCGGTGCTTGAGTTTCCGAGAGTTCCTGTTTGAATGGGAAAGTGTTCGAATTACTGCACGGACTTTTCGAGTGACCCAATATTACATTAAAAAATAATATAGTAATAAAGTATTACATTATAAAATAAAATATTAAAAAATGAAATATCACAGGGAGAGGCAGAGGCAGAAGTATCATGAGGGATAGATAGGTTTCCTAAAAAAAGAAATACGTTTAAGGTAGGACAGTGTTTGAAATTACGCGGAGAACGGGAAACCTTAGCCGGAAGTGCTCTTGTTCCAACTGGGCAAGGATTTCGTCAAACATTTGGATTTGTGGCAGAATTTTCCTCAGGAAATGGTTCTTTAAGCTGAAGAGGGATCGACCAGGACAAATCTAATAAAGTCACTAAAATAATGCATCAAAATCCTGGCACTAAAAAGTGAACGTTACGTTTGCTGCCACCATTTCCTCCCATAGTTTATTGCCCGTCACTCGCCCGTACGCATTGTTATCTTTTATGAATTGCACGATTGACGTGCGTTCAGCATTGCCGCAGTGGCCCAGTTTCCCACTTCGGTGCTTGAGTTCCGAGAGTTCCTGTTTGAATAGGAAAGTGTTCGAATTACTGCACGGACTTTTCGAGTGACCCAATCTTACATTATAAAATAATATAGTAATAAAGTATTACATTATAAAATCAAGTATTAAAAAATGAAGTATCACAGGGAGAGGCAGAGGCAGAAGTATCACGAGGGATCGATAGGTTTCCTAAAAAAAGAAATACGTTTAAGGTAGGACAGTGTTTGAAATTACGCGGAGAACGGGAAACCTTAGCCGGAAGTGCTCTTGTTCCAACTGGGCAAGGATTTAGTCAAACATTTGGATTTGTGGCAGAATTTTCCTTAGGAAATGGTTCTTTAAGCTGAAGAGGGATCGACCAGGACAAATCTAATAAAGTCACTAAAATAATGCATCAAAATCCTGGCACTAAAAAGTGAACGTTACGTTTGCTGCCACCATTTCCTCCCATAGTTTATTGCCCGTCACTCGCCCGTACGCATTGTTGTCTTTTATGAATTGCACGATTGACGTGCGTTCAGCATTGCCGCAGTGGCCCAGTTTCCCACTTCGGTGCTTGGGATGCTTCGGTGCTTGAGTTCCGAGAATGTCTGGTGCTTGAGTTTCCGAGAGTTCCTGTTTGAATAGGAAAGTGTTCGAATTACTGCACGAACTTTTCGAGTGACCCAATATTACATTATAAAATAATATAGTAATAAAGTATTACATTATAAAATCAAGTATTAAAAAATGTATCACAGGGAGAGGCAGAGTCAGAAGTATCACGAGGGATCGATAGGTTTCCTAAAAAAAGAAATACGTTTAAGGTAGGACAGTGTTTGAAATTACGCGGAGAACGGGAAACCTTAGCCGGAAGTGCTCTTGTTCCAACTGGGAAAGGATTTAGTCAAACATTTGGATTTGTGGCAGAATTTTCCTCAAGAAATGGTTCTTTAAGCTGAAGAGGGATCGACCAGGACAAATCTAATAAAGTCACTAAAATGATGCATCAAAATCCTGGCACTAAAAAGTGAACGTTACGTTTGCTGCCACCATTTCCTCCCAAAGTTTATTGCCCGTCACTCGCCCGTACGCATTGTTATCTTTTATGAATTGCACGATTGACGTGCGTTCAGCATTGCCGAAGTGGCCCAGTTTCCCACTTCGGTGCTTGGGATGCTTCGGTGCTTGAGTTCCGAGAATGTCTGGTGCTTGAGTTTCCGAGAGTTCCTGTTTGAATGGGAAAGTGTTCGAATTACTGCACGGACTTTTCGAGTGACCCAATATTACATTATAAAATAATATAGTAATAAAGTATTACATTATAAAATAAAGTATTAAAAAATTAAGTATCACAGGGAGAGGCAGAGGCAGAAGTATCACGAGGGATCGATAGGTTTCCTAAAAAAAGAAATACGTTTAAGGTAGGACAGTGTTTGAAATTACGCGGAGAACGGGAAACCTTAGCCGGAAGTGCTCTTGTTCCAACTGGGAAAGGATTTCGTCAAACATTTGGATTTGTGGCAGAATTTTCCTCAGGAAATGGTTCTTTAAGCTGAAGAGGGATCGACCAGGACAAATCTAATAAAGTCACTAAAATAATGCATCAAAATCCTGGCACTAAAAAGTGAACGTTACGTTTGCTGCCACCATTTCCTCCCATAGTGTATTGCCCGTCACTCGCCCGTACGCATTGTTATCTTTTATGAATTGCACGATTGACGTGCGTTCAGTATTGCCGCAGTGGCCCAGTTTTCCACTTCGGTGCTTGGGATGCTTCGGTGCTTGAGTTCCGAGAATGTCTGGTGCTTGAGTTTCCGAGAGTTCCTGTTTGAATGGGAAAGTGTTCGAATTACTGCACGGACTTTTCGAGTGACCCAATATTACATTATAAAATAATATAGTAATAAAGTCTTACATTATAAAATCAAGTATTAAAAAATGAAGTATCACAGGTAGAGGCAGAGGCAGAAGTATCACGAGGGATCGATAGGTTTCCTAAAAAAAGAAATACGTTTAAGGTAGGACAGTGTTTGAAATTACGCGGAGAACGGGAAACCTTAGCCGGAAGTGCTCTTGTTCCAACTGGGAAAGGATTTCGTCAAACATTTGGATTTGTGGCAGAATTTTCCTCAGGAAATGGTTCTTTAAGCTGAAGAGGGATCGACCAGGACAAATCTAATAAAGTCACTAAAATAATGCATCAAAATCCTGGCACTAAAAAGTGAACGTTACGTTTGCTGCCACCATTTCCTCCCATAGTGTATTGCCCGTCACTCGCCCGTACGCATTGTTATCTTTTATGAATTGCGCGATTGACGTGCGTTCAGCATTGCCGAAGTGGCCCAGTTTCCCACTTCGGTGCTGGGGATGCTTCGGTGCTCTAGTTCCGAGAATGTCTGGTGCTTGAGTTTCCGAGAGTTCCTGTTTGAATGGGAAAGTGTTCGAATTACTGCACGGACTTTTCGAGTGACCCAATATTACATGATAAAATAATATAGTAATAAAGTATTACATTATAAAATCAAGTATTAAAAAATGAAGGCAGAAGAGGCAGTAGAGGCAGAGGCCGAAGTTTCACGATTGATCGATAGGTTTCCTAAAAAAAGGAAATACGTTTAAGGTAGGACAGTGTTTGAAATTACGCGGAGAACGGGAAACCTTAGCCGGAAGTGCTCTTGTTCCAACTGGGAAAGGATTTCGTCAAACATTTGGATTTGTGGCAGAATTTTCCTCAGGAAATGGTTCGTTAAGCTTAAGAGGGATCGACCAGGACAAATCTAATAAAGTCACTAAAATAATGCATCAAAATCCTGGCACTAAAAAGTGAACGTTACTTTTGCTGCCACCATTTCCTCCCATTGTTTATTGCCCGTCACTCGCCCGTACGCATTGTTATCTTTTATGAATTGCACGATTGACGTGCGTTCAGCATTGCCGAAGTGGCTCAGTTTCCCACTTCGGTGCTTGGGATGCTTCGGTGCTTGAGTTCCGAGAATGTCTGGTGCTTGAGTTTCCGAGAGTTCCTGTTTGAATGGGAAAGTGTTTGAATTACTGCACGGACTTTTCGAGTGACCCAATCTTACATTATAAAATAATATAGTAATAAAGTATTACATTATAAAATCAAGTATTAAAAAGTGAAGGCAGAGGCAGAAGAGGCAGTAGAGGCAGAGGACAAAGTATCACGAGGGATCGATAGGTTTCCTAAAAAAAGAAATACGTTTAAGGTAGGACAGTGTTTGAAATTACGCGGAGAACGGGAAACCTTAGCCGGAAGTGCTCTTGTTCCAACTGGGAAAGGATTTCGTCAAAAATTTGGATTTGTGGCAAAAGTTTCCTCAGGAAATGGTTCTTTAAGCTAAGGAGGGATCGACCAGGACAAATCTAATAAAGTCACTAAAATAATGCATCAAAATCCTGGCACTAAAAAGTGAACGTTATGTTTGCTGCCACCATTTCCTCCCAAAGTTTATTGCCCGTCACTCGCCCGTACGCATTGTTATCTTTTATGAATTGCACGATTGACGTGCGTTCAGCATTGCCGAAGTGGCCCAGTTTCCCACTTCGGTGCTTGGGATGCTTCGGTGCTTGAGTTCCGAGAATGTCTGGTGCTTGAGTTTCCGAGAGTTCCTGTTTGAATGGGAAAGTGTTTGAATTACTGCACGGACTTTTCGAGTGACCCAATCTTACATTATAAAATAATATAGTAATAAAGTATTACATTATAAAATCAAGTATTAAAAAATGAAGGCAGAAGAGGCAGTAGAGGCAGAGGCCGAAGTTTCACGATTGATCGATAGGTTTCCTAAAAAAAGGAAATACGTTTATGGTAGGACAGTGTTTGAAATTACGCGGAGAACGGGAAACCTTAGCCGGAAGTGCTCTTGTTCCAACTGGGAAAGGATTTCGTCAAACATTTGGATTTGTGGCAGAATTTTCCTCAGGAAATGGTTCTTTAAGCTGAAGAGGGATCGACCAGGACAAATCTAATAAAGTCACTAAAATAATGCATCAAAATCCTGGCACTAAAAAGTGAACGTTTCGTTTGCTGCCACCATTTCCTCCCATAGTGTATTGCCCGTCACTCGCCCGTACGCATTGTTATCTTTTATGAATTGCACGATAGATGTGCGTTCAGTATTGCCGCAGTGGCCCAGTTTTCCACTTCGGTGCTTGGGATGCTTCGGTGCTTGAGTTCCGAGAATGTCTGGTGCTTGAGTTTCCGAGAGTTCCTGTTTGAATGGGAAAGTGTTCGAATTACTGCACGGACTTTTCGAGTGACCCAATATTACATTATAAAATAATATAGTAATAAAGTCTTACATTATAAAATCAAGTATTAAAAAATGAAGTATCACAGGTAGAGGCAGAGGCAGAAGTATCACGAGGGATCGATAGGTTTCCTAAAAAAAAATACGTTTAAGGTAGGACAGTGTTTGAAATTACGCGGAGAACGGGAAACCTTAGCCGCAAGTGCTCTTGTTCCAACTGGGAAAGGATTTCGTCAAACATATATATATATATATATATTATATATATATATATATATATATATATATATATATATATATATATATATATATATATATATATATATATATATATATATATATATATATTTTTTTTTTTTTTTTAAATTTAACCGGCGTAGGCTCGCGCCTATTGCCTCGGGCTGTATTATGCGTGCGGTGGTACATTGTTAATGTTTAAATTTGTATAAGTACAAAGGTAGGGTGGGGTGGTATCATGGTACCACCCCATGTGGGGAAGGAGGGGGGGGGGGGGGGGGAAAGGGAAAGGAGGTGGTTACAATGACCACACTATTTGCATAAATCAACTGCCTGTTTGAAGAAGGATACAATTGCAGTGAAGGCTTTTTCTTGGGTCAAGATTTCATGGGTGTTGAAATGGATCTTTGACTTGCTTAACTGTCGCAGAAGGAGTGCCCTTTCTTTGTTGAGTCTTCGACAGTGGTAGAGGAGATGTGCGAAGTCTTGTCTGGATTGATTTTGGCACGGGCAGTGGTCGAAATCCGTTTTTGTGATGCGTTTTAGGTAGCTCTTTGTGGGGAAATGCGTAGTCCTCAGTTGTATTATTTTTGAGATAATCGTTCTGGGGAGATTTACCTGTATTATTCCTCTGTTTGACGGGCCGGGGATCAGGTCATGTAGGGCAGCGGTCCCCAAACTTTTCGATGCCACGACCCACTTTTAAACACGGAACTTTTCTGCGACCCACACCATGCCTGAGGCTAGTTGGTTTGTACAATAAAAATAAAATGCAGATATTTATGAAGTTGAGTCCGTTTATTTGCACAAAATTAAACACAGTGAAATATTTACAAAGAATCAGTGTGAGCAATGAGCTTGTTTTCCTTCAAGAAGACTATCCAACCTGGGGGTGATCGGTGACAAAGATACTCTAAGTGTGTTGCAAATATCCAGTCTGTTGCGTAATTTGGTTTTCGTAGCTGCCATTGTAGAAAACCCTGATTCACAGAGGTAGGAAGTTGGAAATGGGAGCAGGCTTTTCATTGCTCGTGTAGCAATCTCAGGATATTCCGGCTTTACTTTAATCCAAAATGCGTGAAGGTCTAAAGTTTTTGCAAACGTAATTTTAAGACCACCATCGTTCACGAGTTCAAGAAGCTGCTCCTCTTCTAGCATTGTCAAACTCAATTCAGCTGGCTTATTAGCGAACGGATCGCGAATCCATTCCTTCCCAATTCGTGGATCTTGTGTTTTTGGGAAGTAAATTCCTTCGAAAGCTGGCGTAGGTGACCAGTTACCAGTTTAGAAAATGAAGGACTCACCTCAGCTCCATTCAAAACCTCTGTCAAAGTTTCAAACATGTCAAAGATTCCGATGTTAACTCGCCGCCCCCATAAATCAAGTTTGGCTTTGAATGCAGCAACTTTATCTGCAACTTTAAAAACAGTTGCTTTTCTTCCCTGGAGCGAAAGATTGAGTTCGTTCAGTACTTTGAACATATAGGCAACATATAAGACAGATAGGCAAGTTTTGCGACCCATTCCCTGTCACAGAAATGTGTCGCTAGCTGCGATCCTTTTTCGGAAAGAAATCTCTGAAGCGGCTCTCGCAACTCGAAAACTCTGGACATCGACTTACCTTTGGATAGCCATCTCACTTCAGTGTACAAAAGCAGACGTTTATATTCTGCATCCATTTCTTCGCAGAGCTGTGCAAACAAACGGGAAGTTAAGAGCATGCGCTTTCACGTAGTTGATGATTTTAGTAACGTCTTGCAAAACATCATTTAGCTCTGGGGACATTTTTCGACTAGCTAGCATTTCCCGATGTATGACGCAGTGCGTAGACACACATTCAGGAGCAACCTCCTTCACACGAGTAGTGAAACCTGAGATCCTTCCTGTCATAGCAGCCAATTACCATACCAGCCAAACCAGTCCAATTTTCCCGACACGTAGTCATTCAAAGATTTGAATAGCTCCGCGTCAGTGGTCTTAGTTGGCAATGATAGTGCACACAACATATCCTCATGCACATCTTCCTCGAAAACATACCGCACGACAACGAGCATCACTGCCTTGTTGTCCACATCGGTGGATTCGTCAACTTGGATTGCGTACCAAGGAGACTTACTGATCCATTCTAGCAACTGCGACTCAATATCCTCTGCTATTTCATCAATTCGTCTGGCAACGGTGGTAGCCGAAAGAGGAACGCATGCGACCTTTTGAGCAGCAGCCTCTCCTAAAATTTCTCTGCAAATGTCTTTTGCAGCAGGCAATATTAAATCTTCGCCAATAGTGAAGGGCTTCTTGGCTTTTGCTATGCGATCGGCTACTAACAATGACGCTTTCAGTGCTGATACATTCAGCGTAGTTGTAGCCTTTAGTAATTTTGCCTGCTCTGATATTCTAGTTTTTTTCTTAAAAAAAACTCCAGGGGCTTATCTTTCAAGGCAGCGTGCTTTGTTTCTATGTGGCGAAGCATTTTCGAGGATTTCATTGACTCGTTTGCTATCTGCTCGCCACATATAACACACAGCGGGAATGGGCCGTGCGAATCACCCGTTGCACTGAAACCGTACTTTAAGAAAGACTCTTGATATTTTCGAATAACAACTTTCTTCTTCTTAGCAATCTTAGACTCTTCTGCTGACGCCCCATCATTGGGCCTATCCCTTTTCCTAAAAAAGTTTTCCCACGCTTTTTGTTTATCACTCATGTTGAGGTACCAGCGTGCTCATAACAACCACGGTGTGACTAAATAGCAACTACGAATAGCGCACGCACAAACCCTGGTGTGGTGTAGTTCACTGTTCCCCATCTGGATTGCCCTAAACGTTGAGAGGCGCAGGAAGTGATGCACATTCACTCCAATGTAATGGCACTTTCATTGATTGCTCTGGAGAATGTTTCTCTTACTTCTAATTCAGTACACGTAAATCAGCTCTTTTAAAAATTCTCGTAGTAAGAAAGTTGTGCTCCAGAGCAGCCACAGGAAAATGCTAGGAATTGCTCTACTTGTATGCCCGTCTCGCGACCCACTTCCTATCAGTTCGCGACCCACCAGTGGGTCGCGACCCATAGTTTGGGGACCGCTGATGTAGGGGACTAGGGCATGTCTTCCAGCGATCTTTCCATTGTTCCATTAGTGAACTATCGATCATGTTTAGGGCAGCCTTTAACGATTCCGGCGGAGATGGCCAAGCTTGTATTGCTAGCTGTCTTGCTCTCTCTGTGCACGTGGTGTAACGCTTGTGCTTCGAATTATCGCAAGTGCTTGGCCAATTCCACCAATTTCTTGTGGCGTAGTATTTTAGCAGCGTTTTTTTCAGAGCCAGGTCAAAGGGAAATAGACCAGCCTCCACCTCCAAGGCTACGGTAGGACTCGATGGTAGGGCACCTGTTATGGATAACAGGCCCCTTCTATAGGTTTGAGTAAGGGGTTTGAGCCTGGACGTGGAGATGTTGCTCCATGCGGGGTAAGCATAACGTATTTTTGATAAGACTGAAGTTTGAAAAAGGGAGTGAAGATGTTTGCATTTGATAGCTTTTGATATTTTGCTCAGTTTAACAATTCTTTGAAGTACTATGTTGGAATGTGATGCTTGGTGGTTGACGTGGTGGTTCCACGTCAGACGACTATCATAGATGACCCCCAGGTATCTTACGGCGTCTTTTGGTAAGGTAGTGGTGTTATCCCATGTTAGTGGTGTTGCTTCCTCACTATGTTTCCGGGAGAAGTGGATCAGTTCTGTTTTGTTTCTTGCGAAATCCAGATGGAGTCTTTTCCTCCATTTCTCGAGGGTATTGAGATTATTGGAGAGCAGCTTGATGTTCTTTTCGCTTGAGGTGCCGGATGTGTGTATGAGGAGGTCGTCCACAAAGGCTTGCACTTGTATACGCTTCCTTTTAATAATACTCAAGGCGCTATTGATGTATGTCAGGAATAATAGCGGGGAAAGGGGGGATCCCTGTGGCACACCTTTTTTGGTTAAAAACATGTCGCTTTGGTCCTCGCCGAAGACTATGAAAAGTCTCCGGTGTTTCAAGAAGCTATTAATCCATGTTGATAGGGTGCGCGGGGCCTTTAGCCTTCGAAATACCTGTAGAAGCTTGTTGTGGTCTACGTTATCAAAAGCCCCAGTGATGTCGAGTAGGAGCGCTGTGTGGACTTCACCCTTGTCAAAGCTGTGAAGAATTGAATTGCTGAAGTTGACGAGGGCGTCGGTCGTGGATCTAGCTGACCTGCATCCCCATTGTTGGTTAGACAGCGCATTTTTGTCTTCTAGAAAGGATTTTAGGCGATTCGCTATGGCCTTTTCAAGGATTTTCCCTAGCACTAGTAGAAGGGAGATGGGACGAAAGCTCTTGATAGACTCATAGTTCGGTTTTCCGGGCTTGGGGATTGGGATAACTTTTGCTGTCTTCCATGTTCTAGGGTAAAAACCGAGGGAAAGCGAAGCGTTGAAAATGTTGACAGCATATGACCTAATCGTTTTCCAGATGTATTTTAGAACTATGGCTTGAATGTCGTCTATTCCGGCTGCTTTTTTGGGGTGAAGGCCATTCAGAATGTCGGTGATTTCATCGGTGGTAAAAGGTTCGTCGTATGACGAGGTTCTAAGTTTCTTGTTCGTTTTATGGGAACAAGTTGTATCTTGAGGGTATACCGGTTCTTCATTTGGAGCCCCGTTTAGCAAGTGTATGGCTACATAATTTAGTTTTGAGTAGGCATCTAGAAAGAGTTTGCCGTCGTTTTGTTTCAGTTGGTCTAGTCGGTTGTTGTTGTTGGTTCGCAAGCGGCGATCTAAATTCCATATTGTCCTGTTATTAGTAGAGTCCATTTGTGTGGACCAGTAACGTTCCTTGCAATCCCTCGTTTTCTGCCTATAGAGGTTTCTTTTTCTTTTCCAATATTCCTCTCTTCGTGGACCGCCAAGTGTGCGATACAGGCGAAATGCTGCTGATGCTTCCTTGCGTAGTCGATGAAGTTCGCTATTCCACCATGGATTGATCCGGATGTTAGCAGTTTTCTTTGGGATGTGTTTGTTCATGGCTTCCTGAATGGTCGTGTTAAGCGTTTTTACAGCTGTGTCGATCGCGTGAGGGTTTGAGAGATTCGAGAACAGCGAATGCGCTTTTAGTAAGCTTTCTGACATCTGGGAGCGTAGGTCACTCCAGTTTGCTCTATTGTAGCACCACGTGGTTTTTTGTGTTGTGCGGTGGGTAGGGGTTGCGAAAGAGAGGACTATTGCTTTGTGGTCAGACTCGTTGTAATATTCCACCTTCGTTGAGAATGGCCCACTCAACCTGTGTGTTTATATCCGGAGACACAAACGTGAGGTCTATGGTGGACTTGTGTCCACGCTCGTTGTGAAAGGTTGGAGTGTTCCATGCGTTTAGTAGCGCGAGGTCGTGTTCCATGACAAAATTGTGAAGGCTAGTTCCCGCGGAGTCAGGGGCTTTATTTTCCCACAGCCAGTGATGTGCATTGAAGTCCCCTGTGATAGCTATAGGTCCGTTTTGTCCATGCTTTTCCCAAATGGCCGTGAGTAGCAATGTGATCTCTGTGGTGTGTCTACTATACAGTATAATAGCAGTTATGGGACGGGCGGTAGCATTGGGCAACCTGAGTGCCACGTATAATTCCTTTATCTCCAGGACGTAGAAGGGACTGTTTTTATTCCGCAAGAGTAATACTCCTTCATATGCGAGGGAGGAGCTAATCACGTCGAAATCCCCGATGCTTGAGCAAGTCAGACTCTGCGGTGGTTCAATTGCTACAACCGTGTCGATTTTCCTGTCTGCAGCTTCGCGGGTCAGTTCAGTGAGTTGGTTAAAGCTTTTTCTTATGTTCTGTACCACTAGCTGGAGTTTCAACATCAACGGGACGAGTTCACCAAGTCACGTGTGGTGGCGCGTATATGGCAACTGTAGTGGAAGGCGGGGTGGTCTCCTCCACAATTTGCGCATTTTTGGGTTGGGTTAGAGCAAGTACGTGTGTCGTGGCACTGCGCGCATTTGGCACAGGTTGATTCTTTCTCTTTTCAATTCGGCGATGTATGGCCGTATTTTTGGCACTTGTAGCACTGGGATAGTGGGTTGATCTTTTTTTCTTCTATCTGCACAACGCGGCTGAATGCAAAGAGGCAAGCTTCGCTGATAAGCATGTCTTTCTCCTCGGGATTTGAGCAGGGGTATTTGATGGAGCCAAATTTCTTCTCACTACTAGGGTTGAGCCACGCCATTTTTGATGCAAGGAAGGAAAAGTTGGCAAAAGTGTTTTTGTCGTTGAAATGACTGGCTATTTCGTTGAAACTGACGTCTCTGGGAATTTGATGAATGACTAGATCGCTATTTGGGTGCCATTGAACTGATGTGGTTGGTCCTAGAGAGGGAAGAATCTTCGTTTTGAGGACTGCTTCTGCTTTCTGCTTTTCTTGAGGGTTCTTAAAAACCAAAGCAATATTTCCTTGAATGGTTTTTCTGGCCATTAATGGGTTGATGGGTAAAGCAGTTTTGGGTAGTTGCGCTAAGTCCTTGTCTATGGATGCCAAAAGGTCTTTGCGATCCCATTTGGTTTGACGCTTAGATTCGTCTTGTTGCAAAATTAGGATGGATTCCATATCTGGGCTTGAGCGAGTTTCTTTTTTGGCAACAGTGCTAGAGATGAGTGGAGATTTTTTAGCAGCTTTTGTACTTCGTTTCAAGATTGTGGTCCAGGATGGGGAAGTACGGGTATTGTCAGGCTTAGAGAGATCTATACTCTCCAGCTCAGCAATATCAGCGCGGAAGCTGTTCATCTCGTCTCGAGTGAACGTTGGCTTGGATTTAGTTTGAGGCTTAGCTGGCATGGATGTTGTTAGTTCAGAAATATGGGTTCGGAGACTTCTTATTTCTGCGATTAGCAGAGGGACGAGGGTCGTAAGTGGGGCAAGGACTGCCATCAACGCTGGAGTGTTATTCTCCTTAGCCAGTATCTTGAAGCTCTCGTTTAGTTGAACTAGGGCATCCTTCATTGTCAGGGATTCCGCATCAATAAAGGATTCATCCGTGAAAGTTTTCATGATGGGGGGTTCTGATGGCGATAATTGGCGTTTTGAGGAGTGGGCCAGGGGAGAATTAGGCGTCCTGGCAAGTCTGCATTCTTTGCAATTCTTGGCTGCACGTTGGTCTTTGATGAAGCTTTTTGCATGTAGCGCATTCGGTTTTCTTTTGGTTTTCAGAATTTAGGCTATCAGATTCAAAAGCCATGGGATCTAGGCTTGATTCCAAGTTGGTTTGGTTAGGTGGCAGGTTGGGTATGGGTGTGGACTCAGGCACTGACGCCGGTTGGTCCGCCACTGTTTACCCTGGGCTTAGCCCGGGCGCTGTAGGGTGGTGAAAAGATTTCTTACTTTTGATGGTTTTGATATTATTTGTTCAGAATTTGAACCAGGGAGGGGAAGGGTGGGCTGGGAATGGTTTTTGGGGTGAATAGGTTAAAAGCAAAGTTAAAAATTTTAAAAATTGGCGGCAGCTCACAAAATTCACTTCTCTCTCTCTCTCTCTCTCTCTCTCTCTCTCTCTCTCTCTCTCTCTCTCTCTATATATATATATATATATATATATATATATATATATATATATATATATATATATATATATATATATATATATATATATATATATATATATATATATATATATATATATATATATATATATATATATATATATATAAGGTCCCACTAGTGAGAATAAGGCTTTGATGCCTTGTTCCGAAGCGAAGGATAAAGTAAAATTTCTATCAATTAAAAAAAATCACAGTTTTCTTATTAGCACTTCGACCTTACGCGGAAAAGAAGAACTCTGGGTTCAAGTCATTCGTGTATGGGATGAAATATTGGAAGACCCTGATTTTTGGATCACATTAGCAGAATCAATGTCAAGAAGATTGGAGATGTGCCGTGATAACAATGGAGGCATTACAAAATATTAAGAGGAAAAGCCAGCAGCTCACTTTCAATTTTTTTTGGGTGGAGAGGGGTTTGTCAAGAGCATTTCTGTAAGAGTATTTTCTCTGTTCTACAGCCCAGGGTTAAAACGGATCCCGCTTTCTATACGTTTCGGTTTGTTTTTTAGACAGGAGACCTACAAATCGGTTCGTTAAGCAGTCTTTAATTAATCCCACGGGTAGGGGATTAGACCACTGTGGTTTCCCTATACTCGTTTTTTTTGGAAGGTATAGTACTATACCTTCCAAAAAAACGAGCATGGCCCAGGCATGCTCTATCGGGTTGAGATCGGGTGATCGTGGAGGATATGGTAGAAGCGTAATGCCTTGTTCAGTAAGATACGTTCTAACTGATCTTGCTGTATGCACAGGTGAATTTTCTTGCTGAAAACCCAAGGCATCGCCGAGTGCTTCCCGCATTATGGGAAGTTCTTGAGAAAGAATCTCGACATAATTTTCCGCATTCAGTTTTCTTGTGATTCTCTTAAGAGAACTAAATCCAGTAGTAGCAGGAAACCAGGCAAATGCACATACTAAAAACCTCCCACTTCGACAATTGTCCCTCAGCATCTCATCGCTATAGCGCTTGTTTCTCTAAGAAATTGTGCAACTGATGTGGTGATGAATCTTATTAGCCGAAGTAGTAATTACCTCACGATAAACTATAGTAGGTTTGTTGGAAACAGAAGAAATTGTTGTTTCGTCCGAAAAAACAACCCTAGCCCAATACTCATAATCCCGATTTCGGAATTGTTCGCAAAACCGAGCTCTAGCTTCTTTGTGTCGCTCTGACAGAATAAATTTCTTAGCGGGTCTTCGAGATCTGATACCTGCTTTCGCCAGAATTCTGGATCCTGTTTGCGTTGAAATATCATGAACATATAGGTTTATCTTATATATGTTTATATGAATATGTTGAAATGTTCCTGGCCAGAAAGTTGAACAAGTTCTCTCATTGGCAAAGTTGGATATGCTACGGAAGCAGCAATCAAGTTGATTTTCTCATTTACGCTTAGTATTTCTGGACGAGCAGAGCCAACCTACAATATTACATTGAAAATTCTGTTTAACAAACATTTTCATTCTTACCTTCCTCTCCACTTTTCTTTCATTTTCTTTCCGATTAACCCACCTTTGCACTGTTGCTTTGCTTACATTTAACCTCAACGCTATTTGTTTTATCGAAATACCACTATTTCTCATTCCAATAATTTCTCCCTTTTTGTCTGATGTCAGATGAGGAGCCATGTTTATTAGAAACTGACATGCAAGTGTGATATAGACTAGTAATATTACCTTTCACAAAAATAAACCCACCTCGGAGAAACTAGGATTCTACTTTCCTTAGTACTTCTTTATTTCCCTATAGAGGCCTACCCAATAGTACCGGGCTAGGATTTTATTATATGTTTTTTGTATGGCCAGATGTCCTGCGGTTTTGTGGTCGTGTAGACTGGATAGGATGATCGTTCTTAAAGTGTCGGGGACAGTTGGGAGTGGAACTAGGATTTTGTTATCGTGAATGCTGGGCCGTAGGCGACAGAGGATGTCATCGGAGTTTAGCAGATATTCGTGTGATTTTTGTTTCCAGTGTGAGCTCATTTTATGCAATATTGGGGACGAATTTCCTGATAAGAGTTGCAACGATTTGGAACAAACTGCGTCCTTCTGCTGTTCTAGGACGAAAGTTGCTATCGTAAGGTAATTTTCGCGCGTAATTATGGCGACCGGGGTACGGGACAAGCCGTCAGCATTTCCGTGTTTCTTACCAGGTCGGTGATTGATCGTGAAATCGTATTCCTGTAGCCGTAAAGCCCAGCGTGAAAATTTAGAAGTATGATCTTTATTTTCCATTAACCATTTTAACGGGTTGTGGTCTGTCACGACTTTGAACTTCCGTCCGTACAGATATGCATGAAAGTGTTTTACGGCGAACGCGACCGCTAAAGCTTCCCTTTCAACTGTAGCGTAGTGTGATTCCGCCGTGTTGAGCTTACGGCTGGCGTATGCGATTACTGCCGCACGATTATTCTGGAATTGTGCAAGAACCACTCCGAGTGCTGTATTAGAAGCATCGCTGAAAAGTGTAAAAAGCTTCGTGAAGTCCGGATAAGCTAGTACGGGATGTTTTGTTAGGGCCAGTTTGAGTGTGGAAAAAGCATTGTGAGTTTGTTCATCCCATCGAAATGTACTATATTTGCTCGTCAGTTTAGGAAGGGGGTTTGCTATAATAGCGTAATTTTTTTGTAAACCGCCCGTATAGTTTGAGAGTCTTAGAAAAGATCGGACGTCTTTGGTGCACCTGGGTTTAGGGAAATTTTGGACGGCTATAATTTTTTCGGGTCTTGGGCTACTCCGTGTACCGATACTATGTGACCCAAGTACTTGACCGATTGCTGCCCGAAATGGCATTTCTTTTGCTTGAGTTTTAAACCAGCTTTCGAAAGTAATCCCAATACAGTACGAAGGTGACTGATATGGTTTTGGAAGGATCTGGAGAATATTATGACATCGTCCAAGTAAACCATGGCGAAACTTGTGCAGATTGGAAGCAATAGTCGTTGCATTCAACGTTGGAACGTTACTGGGGCGTTAGTTAGTCCGAATGGTAGGCATTGGAATTCGTAATGCCCATTGAATGTGGAAAAAGCCGTTTTTCCCTATCTTCCGGAGCCACTTCTACCTGCCAATAGCCGCTGGCTAAATCTAATGTTGAGAAGAATTTCGAATTTCCAAGTAGGTCTAGCGTGTCGTCGATGCGAGGTAAAGAGTAGACGTCTTTCTTAGTTACGTTGTTTAACTTCCTGAAGTCTATGCAGAACCATTCCGAACCATCTTTCTTTTTTACTAGGATAACGGGTGCACTCCAGGGAGAGTTCGATGGTTGAATGAAATTTTTTTTCAACATTTCTTGGACGTGCTGTTCTATTACGCCACGCTGTGATATTGGGACGCGGTGTGGCCTTTGATGAATGGTGGAGCGTTTTTTTGTTTGTTTTTTTTTACTTTACCAGCGTAGGCCGAAGCCTATTGCTGGAAATTTTTATTGGTTTTAACAAAATATGTTCAAAGTTACTGTTAACTGAACATGAACATTAGAAAACGTTTGCACGTTGTCCATAGGGCGGGAAAAGAATAGACTGGAATTTTACACTACATTGAGACACTGGAGACTTGGGTGATTTTTATGCCATTACTTACAAATTTTTATAGCTTCGGACATAAAATGGGTGAGTGCTGGAAAAACTTTTGGGTTGGTTACAATGACTTGTGCGTTAAAATGGACTTGGTTTTGGCTTAAATTGCGAAGAAATTGTGCACATTCTTTGTTTAATCTATGACAATGGAAAAGTAGGTGACGGAGATCTTGTTTTGCTTGATCTTGGCATGGGCATCTAACAGAGTTACATTTCTGGATACGTTTGAGGTAGCTTTTGGTGGGGTAATGAGTTGTTCTCAGTTGTATCATCTTGGAGGTAATACTCCTGGGAAGAGGGACATCCATGATGCTATGACAAGAGGGTTCTAGTACTAGGGTGCGAAGGGGGTTCGTGCTATTATCCCAACGGCTTTTCCATTGCTTCATTTTCCGATCTTCCACCCATTTCCTTGCCATTTTAAATGAAGTTGGTGGTGACTTCCAAGACGCGTCTATAATTAGCCTAGCTTTTTCACTGATTACCACATAAATTCTCTGTACTGGAGTATTTTTGGGTATAGGCCATTTATCCCAATACATTGATAAGAAGTGGTTCAGCAACGCACTTTCGAGGTATAAATCTAATGGCGGAAAACTAGTTTCCACTTCCAGTGCTGCTGAGGGCGTTGATGGCAGGGCCCCTGCAATTGTTAGCAGACCCTTTCTGTATATGTGGAGAAGGATGCTTAGCGTTGAAGTGGAGATATTGCACCATGCACGGTAAACGTAGCGGATTTTCGAGAGTGTGGCTTGAAAAAGGGTCCGAAGCTGTTTACAGGTGATCGATTTGGACATTTTTGCGAGGTTAGCAATTCTTTGAATAATCGAGTTGCATTGCGCTGCTAAGTTGTTTGCATGGTGGGTCCACTTCAATCGAGAGTCATAGATCGAGAGTAATTTATAGACTTTAACTAAATGAAATGCACCAAAAAACAAGAGCCAAAAAGGTTAACATTCATTCACTGTGCCTGTTCAGCCAACAACGAAAAAACATGCGTTCGCCCCGAACCCAGGCTCTACGGGGACGACCGTTGTCTCCATTGGCCGTTACGTCACAGTGGACCGCGGGAAGTTTAAACATGTGTCCCTCGCGGTTTCCATCCGCGACATAGCCGGCCCAGGTTTAGCTGCAGCTAAACCTCTGGATTTGTTTCAAGAATGCACAGTTTAACTACAGGTCGTGTAAGTTCACCGGATTTGGTTTTCACGACTGCAGCTCTCACTATCCCATCGGGTCCAGGTAGCGTCTTGGTAACTCTGCAGACAGGCCAGTATCCACGCGGTGTCTGGTTGTCCGCTATTAAGACGACGCCGTCCACTTGGATGTTCCGATTGGGTCGTGACCACTTTCTTCTCTCTATTAAGTAGGGAAGGTATTCTCGCATCCATCTAGCCCAAAAGTGGTTCACTGTGGCTTGAGCAGCTCTCCACCTTTTTCGGGAACATTCTTCGGCCGGGCTTATGATGTCGGGTGGAAGATTAGGATGCGCTCTACCTTGTAAGAAATGATTAGGGGTGAGGGGTTCTGGATCAGTAGGGTTGACACTCTGGTAAGAGTGTCAACCCTACTGACACACTGACAGTAAGGGGCCTGCCGTTTAATAGCGCTTCTACTTCAACCAGCACAGTGTGCAAAATCTCTTCGTTGACGCTTCGAGTTCCAAGCACTTTCTTCAGCGCCGATTTTGCGGATTCAATTAAGCGTTCCCACGCACCACCGAAATGAGAGCGGACGGCGGAGAGAAGTGCCACTCGATTTTCTTGACAGCCATGGCGTCTGCTATCTTAGTGGTATTTAAGGCTTCGATGCTTTTCTTCAATTCTTGACATCCTGATACAAGATTGGTACCATTGTCGCTGTAGCAAACGGCTGGAACACCTCATCTTGCTACAAAACGGCGAAAACTCATGAGGAAAGAGTCGGTGTCTAAGGTTCGCGCTATTTCCAAATGAACAGCGCGTGTCGTTAAGCAGGTGTAAAGACACACCCAGCGTTTTTCTGAACTTCTGCGGACAGGTACGAAGAGAGGCCCGAAATAGTCGATTCCTGTGAAGGAGAACGGGGAACTTGAAGGCTTTACTCTGCAAGCGGGCAGAGGGGCCATCATTGGTATCGCGGGCTTAGCGTTGCGTCTTTTACAAACAGAGCACTTCCATACTACTCTCTTCACCACTGCTCGGCCTCGCAGGATCCAGTAGCGATCTCGCGTTCGATGGAGCGTTCTATCTGTTGACGAATGAACAACTTCTCGATGAGCGTTTTCTATAACAAGGTCCGTTATACGATGGTAGGCAGGCAGTACGATAGGGTGACGAGCCTCGTAACTTAAAGTGGAGTGCTCCAATCGACCACCAACACGAAAGATACCGTGATCATCGAGAATCGGAGTGAGGTGTGTGAGACGCGAGTTTTTTGCGAGAGGCCGGCCCATTTTGCTGGCTTCAATGTCGTCCGAGAAACTTTCCTCTTGGCATATACGAATACAGACACTGAAATGCGTGGAACGACGCATTGGACGAACGAAGTTTTAACGAAGGAAACGAGATCGGCGTGGTTTGTGACTAATTCTATATTTGCCCGATTGCCAGGCGAACAAACACAAAAACTAACAAAACACTAAATTTCTATGCCACAATGCTTCGACGAATTTCGAGGCGATGTACGAGTTCGAGTTCGAGTTCGAGAGCACCTTTCACGAAAAACTAAAAGTGACTCTCCTGGGCGAAAAAGACAGTCTGTTAAATAGTCACAAGTCCTTTGTCTGTTAGATCCATGCGGAAAATGTCTTTCGCACATGTGTCTGCAGTTAGGTTTTTTTTGGGTAACAAATCTTCTCAAGGGGTTCCATGCAAAGGGTACCCCTTGCCTAACTGTCAGTCGTCGGAGTCAATTTTCTGCCCAGTTTTACAACATAATGGACCGTCGCTGGACCTCTGGTTCCAGCCTCCACGAGAACGGGCAGCAGCCGGCCCCGCTTAGGCATACCAGTTCGATGGTCAAGCGACGGACTGTCATAAAACAAAGGGTAGGTCGTGCAGTCAGGAAAGTGGTCTAACTGTCGCGGGTCGCACATTAAAATGATTATTCAAAGGCAATTCGTGCGTTTCCGAGTTATCCCTCCGACATTGACTTGCTTCCAGATTCCATCCGGAACATAGCCGGCCCTGTTTTAGTGGATGCTGAAACAAAATCGTCTTCACCTGCTTCTTCTAGGAGACATAACCTTGCAGTTGGTCTGGTGGTTTCTCCGCGTGCCGTTTTAATTCTTGCAGCCCTTACGACTCCATCGGCTCCTGGAAGGGGTTGGATGACGCGTCCAGTGGGCCATTGCCCTCGCGGTGTGTTGGGTTCGACTATCAAAACGAGGTCACCTGTAGAAATATCTCGGGTTGGACGTATCCATTTTCGACGTTCAATGAGCATCGGAACGTACTCGCGCATCCATCTGCGCCAAAAATGATTTGTTAAAACTTGAGCTATCTGCCATCGACGTCGAGAAGTAACGTCTTCAGGGTTTACAATATCCGGAGGGAGGTTGGGATTCGCTCGTCCTAATAGAAAATGGTTGGGCGTTAGGGCTTCTGGGTCTTGGGGATCCACCGAGACGTGTGTTAGGGGTCTGCCGTTCAATAGGGATTCGACTTCCATCATCACTGTGGTAAGCACTTCTTCTTTGACGGTTTGATTTTTCAAGACGGCTTTTAACGCAGTTTTGGCGGATCGCACAAGTCGTTCCCAGGCACCTCCAAAATGTGGAGCATAAGGAGGAGAGAAATGCCACTCAATCTTCTTTCGAGCAAGGGTAGTTTCGATGTGTTGTTGATTTAAGTTGTCAAGACCTTCTCGAAACTCGCGTTCACCGGCTCTTAGATTTGTGCCGTTATCGCTGAATACGCAAGCTGGTGAACCGCGTCGGCTGACAAAACGTCGGAAGGCCATAAGAAATGAGTCCGTATCCAAAGAGCAAGCGAGTTCAATGTGTACGGCGCGAGTTACCAAACATGTGAACAAGCATCCATACCTCTTTTCCGTACGCCGATAAATCGTGACATAGAGTGGACCAAAATAGTCTATTCCCACGTTCGTGAAAGGAGGTAAAATGGATTGTAGTCTCGCCGCTGGTAACGCAGCCATGATTGGGGTAAGTGGCTTTGCCTTTGCTCGTCTGCATGGTATACATCGGCTAACAACGCTAAGAACGAGAACTCTCCCACGAGGAATCCAAAACATTTTTCAGACTTCACTAAAGGTTCGGTCTATCCCTGAGTGAAAGTATTGTGAATGGATATCGCGGACAATCAGCGTCGTAAGTGGGTTGTTGCTCGGTAGTATCACTGGGTGCTTGGCATCGTACGGAAGCGGGCTGTTGTCTAATCGTCCCTTTACACGAAGCAAATCCTTGTCATCTAAAAAGGGGGATAGTGAGGCAAGGCGGGAGGAGGCTTCGACTGGACGACCATTTCGAATGTAGGCTAGTTCGGAGACAAAGTGTCGTTGCTGCATGAAGCGTATGCAAGTGGTTTCTGCTTCTTTAATTTCTTCAGCCGATATCCACTTGGGGTTACTTGGTGAAGCTTTGTGACACTTGGCGGCGACGCGTTTTATCAAAGCAATCACTCGGTAAATCTTTATCAAGCTTGACGAGTTTTTCATGAGCTCGAAGACTTTGCAGTTTTCGGTGGTTGTCAGCGCCCCTGTCCATGGCTTAAGCGATATCTCTGGATCATCTGTGGATGGCTCGGATATGGTGGGGCGTGAAGGCCAGGTTTTTTCAGGAAGCTGTAGAAAATCTGGACCCATAAACCAACGATGGTCCGAAGACAAGTTTTCGACCGGGATACCGCGAATGCACTCGTCGGCGGGGTTAGAAATTCCGGGTATGTGATGCCACTGGCTGGCATTTGAGCCTTCGAGGATCTCTCCGATTCGGTTTCCGACAAAGGCGTGATACCGGCATGTTTTCGAATTGATCCACTGGAGCACTGTTTGGGAGTCGGTCCAGAAGAATATTTGATCGATCGGAATTTGCAATTCGGTTTTGACAGTTGTGGCCAGGCGTAAGGCAACAACAGCACCTTGCAATTCGAGTCGTGGAATCGATAATGGTCGTACGGGTGCCACGCGGGACTTCGCCATAATAAATCTAACGTTTAGATTTCCGTCTTGAGTTATAGACCGTAAATAGGCTACTGCTCCGTAGCCGATTTCGGACGCGTCGCAGAACACATGCATTTGTGCGTGATGAGAGATTTTGGTTTGAAGGCATCGGGGTATTCGTATGTTTGCGACCAAATGAAGGCTGCCGGCCCATTTTTGCCAACGGGTAAGGATGTTTGATGGAAGAACGTCATCCCATTCCACGTTTGTCCTCCAAATGTCTTGGAGGAGGGTTTTCGCCGTCAGGATTAGTGGGGCTAGAAAACCGAGAGGATCGTACACACTCGAAATTGCGCTTAGAATTTGTCGCTTAGTGTGGCACGTGTCGATTGGCTGCTTAATCTTGAAGCGAAAGGAATCGTCGTTGCAATCCCATAACACGCCCAAAGTTCTCTCTACCGGAAGGTCGTCGAGGTCGAGGTTTAGTTCCGTGTTGCTCCGGATTTCTTTCGGGATTGTGCTAAGCACAGTTCGGGATGAGGAGATCCATTGGGTTAGCCGAAATCCTCCTCGGTGTAGAAGTCCGGTGAGCTGCTTGGAAACGGCTATTGCCTCTTGTTCGGTTGGGAAGGAATCCAGGTAATTGTCAACATAAAAGTTGGATAACACCTTTTCGGCAGCGTCAGGAAAATCCTTCGAAAAATCTCGTGCTGTTCTTCGCAACGCATACATACATGTGGTCGGAGAAGAAACAGCTCCAAATACATGGACCTGCATTTGGAAAGTTTCGGGGGCGGTGGGAGATCCTGGACGCCTCCATACAAAACGAAAAACGGATTGGTCTTGCTCTCGGACGCGTACCTGGTGATACATTTTTTCGATATCGGAGAAAATTGGTATCAAATGCTGTCGGAACCGTAGAAGGACTCCTAAGAGGCTGCTTATGAAGTCTGGTCCTTTGATTAACGATTCGTTTAAAGATTTTCCTTCGCAAGTCGCAGAAGCATCAAAGACAACACGTATCTTTTTTGGCTTGTTCGGATTGATCACGGCGTGATGAGGTAAGTACCACGTCCGTCCAACTGGTCCAGGTAGTTCAGAACTCTGTAGACGCTTAGCGAAGCCGCGATCAATGTATTCGTCAATAATATCTGTATAACGAGAGGCCAATGTTGGATCTTGCTTGAATCGACGTTCCAACATAAACAACCGACGTAGAGCTTGATTTCTATTGTTCGGGAGGACGACGTCATCACTTTTCCACACAAGGCCAATCTCGTAGCGTTCGCCACTATGTCGAGTGGTGGTTTCCAGAATGGCCAGTGCTCGTGTTTCTTCTTGAGTTTTCGGATTATCGATGATCTTAACGCCAAGAGAATCAATGCTCCAGAAGTTTTGAACAGTGGCGTCAAGGTCGGATTCGGGATTATTGCCATGGATGAAGTTGACGTGAGGAAACACAGCGCCTTTGGTCTTTGCGGGTTGGGCAAACGATCCAACAACGCACCAACCAAACGGTGTTAACAAGGCTTGTAGTCCTCGTGATCCATCCAGTGGCTTCCGCATATCCAAATGCTCGTGGGCTTCCGGTACGTCCATGCCAATCAAAACGGTAACTTGCGTGGAGTCAATCAAAGGTATATCGAGGTTTGCTAAATGACTCCATTTCGATTTTTCGGTTGGCCAATTGATCTTTCTTCGGGACAGATTGAGTTTCGGAACGGTGCTAGCTTTAGGTATTTTGAAGCAACAACGTCCATCCTTAGATGCGGCTTCGAAACTAACAGTTTGGCTCAAAAATTCTGGGTCGCTTCCATGGAAGGTACCCAGGCGAAGCAATCGAGATGGACCTTCGAGGTTAAGCTGTTTAGCTGCTCTTTCGTGAATTAGAGAAACTTCGCTTCCTGAATCCAATAGCGCGAAAGTGTGGAATTGGCGTCCATTTGCTTGTAAACGAATCGGAACAACTGATAAAAGGATGGCCTCGGCAATTGAGGTAGCAGTGGTGCCCACATGCCCATGTGAAGTTGAAGCGTCACTGGGCTTCCGGAAGGCCTGCTCTCCGGTCGTAGCTCGTCTAGGGAAGACTCTTTCAGCGCCGTGCAGCAAAGGATGATGGAAAGATTTGCAACCATCGGTTCCACATTCACGCTTTCGTTTGCAATCTTTCGAGATGTGCTGTTGTACGAGACAGCGAAAACAACATCCCTTTTCCTTGGCTAGTTGAGCTCGTTCGTTTGGGGTCTTCGATGACAACATGGGACAGCTAGCAGGGTCGTGCCTTTCATCGCAAAAACAGCATGTTCGTTGCGATGCGGAAAGGTCATCAGCGGTTGCCAATACCGTTGGAAAGGTGGGGTGTGCGGGGTATTTCGTCTGGCTCGGCTTCGGGTCATTCGTCCGTTTACCATTGCCGGTGTTCTTCGGGACTGCGAAAAGGGGCCGGACCATCATCTCTGCAGTGACATACTCGTTTAACCAGTTGTCAAGGTCCCTGAGTGTGGGCGACCTAGTGGGGAGGATTTTGACGAGCTGTCTACCCCATTCACTTCGTAGTTTTTCAGGAAATTTGTTCATAACTTGCTCCAATATGCCACCAGAATTCAGCTCGTGCCCATAACCAGTATGATCGAGTGTGGAAGCGATTCCATGAAGCGTCATGGCGAAAGATTTGAGGGGTTCGAAGTTATCGGTATGAAGGGTTGGGAGATCGATTAGATCGCGAAGGTAAGCACGAGAAACGAGATGTGGGTTACCGTATCGATGGTAAAGCTCTTCGAGTGCTTGCCAATAAAGTTGAGGGCTATGGAGCGAGTCTGCAATGCTCTGGGAGACGTTCGGGTGGAGATATGTACGAAGAAGAGTCAAACGATATGAATCGGAAGGGGCAACGTCATGAACGAGGGTCTTGAACGACGATATGAACATGGGCCACTCTTTCGGGTCGCCGGAAAACTTCTTAATATCTATTTTCGGTAAGTGAGCGCCAAGCCGGGATGGATTTGCGGATAATAGCGGTGTAACCTCGCGCCGTTGGATCCAATCATCGGCTCTGGTAGCAACCGTGAAGTTTTGCGATGCCAACTCAGCGTGATTTAAACTTACAGAGCTCGAAATCATGTTGGATGGTGTTGGGAATGAGACGGCTCGATTTGCGGGTGGTGTTCGGCGGTAAGTCGGACCCGAAGGACGGGGTAACGTAAAGCGCCACGGCTGCCGCGATTTGCAATTAAATCATTAATTTCTTCGATAAACTTTAAGAGCTTCATCTTAGATTGGGTTCGGAGTTTCATAGCGGATTTTGGGTCGGGAACGTCTTCGGTTTCGTCTTCTTCATCCATGGATGAGACGTCGACATCTATATCGTCCACGGATCTACTGGCCATTTTCGATGAAATTTGTCACAATTCGAGTTTTCGAGATTCGGAGAAATTACAAATTTCGGAACGGATTTGTAAATTTCAAAACGAAAGTGCGAACTTCAGAACAGGTTTCCCGGTCGATGCACCGTGAAATGCGTGGAACGACGCATTGGACGAACGAAGTTTTAACGAAGGAAACGAGATCGGTGTGGTTTGTGACTAATTCTATATTTGCCCGATTGCCAGGCGAACAAACACAAAAACTAACAAAACACTAAATTTCTATGCCACAATGCTTCGACGAATTTCGAGGCGATGTACGAGTTCGAGTTCGAGTTCGAGAGCACCTTTCACGAAAAACTAAAAGTGACTCTCCTGGGCGAAAAAGACGGTCTGTTAAATAGTCACAAGTCCTTTGTCTGTTAGATCCATGCGGAAAATGTCTTTCGCACATGTGTCTGCAGTTAGGTTTTTTTTGGGTAACAAATCTTCTCAAGGGGTTCCATGCAAAGGGTACCCCTTGCCTAACTGTCAGTCGTCGGAGTCAATTTTCTGCCCAGTTTTACAACATAATGGACCGTCGCTGTACCTCTGGTTCCAGCCTCCACGAGAACGGGCAGCAGCCGGCCCCGCTTAGGCATACCAGTTCGATGGTCAAGCGACGGACTGTCATAAAACAAAGGGTAGGTCGTGCAGTCAGGAAAGTGGTCTAACTGTCGCGGGTCGCACATTAAAATGATTATTCAAAGGCAATTCGTGCGTTTCGGAGTTATCCCTCCGACATTGACTTGCTTTCGGATTCCATCCGGAACAGACATTGAGAGCCTCTTCTAGTTCGGTGGCCGTAATGTTGAGTGTAAGCTTAGTGCCTCGACAGCGTTTTCCAAATTTAATTATTAGAGCAGTCACTCTCTGCAACCGGAGAAGCGTAGAGGTTCTGGCCATGAGGTCACTTAGGGAATTCTCACAGACCTTGAGGGTTCCCGTCCATGCCGTTCGTACCACTTCGGGGTCGTCATTTGCTGGCTAGTCAACCGGTGGGGTCTGGTGAGAGGAACTGGGTGTCTTCAAAAATTTCGGGCCCTGTAACCATCGGTGGCTTATTGACAATTGTCTCGGGTTTAAGCCACGTGAACAGTCGTCTGCGGGGTTGTCTTTCCCTGCTACGTGACGCCATTGGCTGCAGCTTCTTGCCTCCAGAATCTCCCCAATCCGGTTGTTCACAAAGGTCTGGAATTTGCAGGTGAACGAATTGATCCATTGCAGCACGGTAGTTGAATCGGTCCAAAAGATGACTTGACTCATCTGTAGCCGAAGCTCGTCGCAGCAAGACAAGGCAAGTCTAAGGCCAACGACTGCAGCTTGTAGCTCGAGCCTTGGTATGGAAATGGGCTTTAGTGGGGCTACCCGAGTTTTTGACATCACAAAATGTATGCTGATTTGATCGTCTGTGTACTCATGCCTAAGGTAGGCAACGGCGCCAAAACCCAGTTGCGAGGCGTCGCAAAATACATGCAGTTCCGATTTAACTGGCTGGTGAGGAAACTTGAGGCATCGTGGCAGACGGAGTTGCTCTAGCAATTTTAACTCGCCGGCCCAGTCATTCCATCTTGTTTGGATATCTCGCTGGAGGGATTCGTCCCAATCGTAGCCTCCTTTCCATGTGTCTTGCAACAAGATTTTGGCCGAAAATACCAGTGGGCTTAAGAAACCCAGTGGATCAAAAATGGAGGCGACGTGACGGAGCACTTGTCTCTTAGAGGTTACTTCGGCGGGACGCATAATCTTGAATACGAACGCGTCGGATTCGCAGTCCCAGAGCAAGCCAAGAGTTCGCTCACACGGTAGTCGCTCCAGATCCATGTTTAATTCCGAAGAACTTCTTTCTGATGGGGGAATTGAGCTTAAAACTTCTCGAGACGATGTTATCCACTTCGTTAATCTGAAACCGCCAAGCTTAAGCAAGCTCATCAGCTGATGAGCAACCGTAGTAGCTTCTTCTTCGGTGTCGACGGAGTCTAGAAAGTTATCGACATAAAAGTTTTCGATAACTTTGTTAGCAACACACGGGAATTTTGATTCATTGTCTTTGGCGGTTCTGTGGAGAACATATAAACAAATGGACGGCGAAGATATCGCACCGAAAACGTGAACCAGCATTTGGTACGTATGCGGAGCTAGGTTGCTGTTCGGACTTCTCCACAGAAACCGAAAAGCCATTTGGTCTTCCTGTTTGACGAGAACTTGGTGATACATTTTCTCTATGTCTGCTGACAACGGGATTCGGTTGCGTCGAAAACGTAGGAGAACGCCCAACAAACTAGTCAACAGATCGGGACCCTTCAGCAAAGCTCCGTTGAGAGAATAATCTCCGTGAGTGGCGGAGGCGTCGAATACCACGCGAACCTTGTCACGGTTTGTTACGGTTTGTCACGGTTTGTCACGGTTTGTTACGGTTTGTTACGGTTTGTTACGGTTTGTCACGGTTTGTCATGGTTTGTTACGGCGTGGTGCGGCAGGTACCAAGTTTTGCCAGACGAAACTTGTGCTTCTTCCGGAGCTAGTTTTCTGGCGTGCCTGAGCAGGACATATTCGTTAATAGTCTGTTCGTACCGTTTGGCTAACTCGGGATTCTTTAGGAGTTTGCGTTCGAGGGCAAAGAAACGTCGAAGCGCTATTGAGCGGTTGTCCGGTAATTGTGGTTTGTCTTCTTTCCAAAGGAGTCCGCACTCGTACCGATGACCAACGTTGCGAGTGGTCTTTTCCATAATAGCGAGGGCTCTTTCGTCTTCTCGCGATTTGACAGGGTTGAACGCCTTAACACCGATTGAGTCGGTTTGCCAGAACTGTTTTACTAAGTCATTAATTTCGTCGTAGGCCGGTTGACGAATTAGATTCACTCGTCGGACTGAACCGAACGAGGCTCGATCTGGGAGCTTACCCGTGGCACACCATCCAAAGGGCGTCAATACAGCCCGAGGAGCAATAACTCCTTTAGGTGCTTTAATAACCTTTAACTGGTCGTGCGCGTCGTCTAATTCGCCTCCAAGCAAGACTGTAACCTTTGACGTGTCGAGGGGGGCCATTGGTAGGTTACAGAGGTGTGGCCAGCGCTTATTTTCCTTAGGCCAGTCGATGGACCGAAGTTTAAAATGGGCACAGTTACCGCACCAACAACGGACATCTTGGTTTTGCTGTCGCGGCTAGCTACTTCAAAATCAACTAGCGAGCTCATGAACGTAGGGTCTTGTCCATGGTAAGACCCCAAACGTAATGGACCCCGCGGACCTCGCAGTCCCAAAGAATCGGCGGTACTTTGTAGGATTATGGATACCTCGCTCCCTGGGTCGAGAAGCGCGTAGGTATCCAAACTCTTACCGTTGGCCCGAATAACAATTGGAACCACCGATAAAAGGACTGGGTTTAGGTGCTGCAAGGTTGTACCGACGTAAGCTGTTTCGGTTTCTTCGGTACCTTGACGGGCGCTAGAGGAAGAATTTGTTATGTTCTGATTTGGACGTTGTGCAGCGCCATGGAGGAGAATGTTGTGGCGACCTCTACATCCATTGAGCCAACAAATTGTTTTTCGCCTTCAATCTTTGGCGAAGTGCCCAGGGGCTAAGCATTTAAAGCATCGCTTGTTTCGCCTAACATGTTCGACGCGTTGCTCTATGGTAAGGGACTTAAAGCTTTGGCAACGCGCGATCGGATGCGCTTCGCCACAAACGCAGCATGCAGGAGACGAAGTGTCTGGTTTCGGTTGCGCTTCGCTCGAGATGTTTGATGTGTAGAGTACGGTGGGAGGTCGCTCCCTTGCCTTTACGTACCTTTGTCGACCGCTACTCTTGATTGGTTGACTGTCTGGCTCGAAAATGGAAGAACGGTTTCCAAGAACGACCGCCATGACTTCGCCGTCTAACCACGTGTCGAGGTCGATTAGGGTCGGTGCGCGATTTAGTTGTCGGACGCGGGCACCCCACTTCGTTCTGAGTTGTTCCGGTAACTTATCTCGTAACTGGCGCACTACTGTGGGGGCAGCAAAGTCGGCGTCATACCCGGCTTGTCTCAAGCTTGTCACGGCTCCGCGGAGTTCATTGAAGAACGTTTCTAACGAGGTGAAATCACCTACCTTAACATTTGGGAGTTTCAGTAACCCGTCGACACAGGCTTCGGAGACTAATGCCGGGTGACCATACCTCCTTTGGAGTGCTCGTAATGAGTCTAGATATGTTGCAGGATTCATGAGGGTTTGGGAGATACTTTTCCTCACGATTGGCGCTAATAATTCGCGGAGATATGCCATTCGCTGGGCAGCGTTTGGCACTACATCGTGTACAAAACTTTTGAATTGCCCGATGAATAACGGCCAATCCCTGGGATCTCCGGAAAATGGTTTGATGTGGATTTTCGAGAGATTGTTAATGGCGTTTGAATCTCCCGCTTAACGAATGTCATTCGCGTTTGCGTTAATAATCCATGCGTCCGGAGGTGGAGACTGAAGCTTATGTGACCCGGAAGTGGGTCTAACGGATTGTGTTAAATTAGGCCATATCGGGTTGCCTTGATAAGGAACGTTTGCAAAGCCGGAAGGAAGGTCCTGACCCTCGTCGAAGAAAGGTTGACCCAAGTGTACCCTTAACCTTTCACCTTCGTCGAGAGTCCCATGCTCCGACTGCAACTGCTCGGCGAGGTTGCGCTGTTCGCGTACTTGTCGATTTAGACGTACTGAGCGTACAGCTTCTTCTAGCGCCTCTTGAGCTTGTCGAATTTGTCTTGAGTCTTGCTCTTCTTCGGCTATCGATGCATGCAGCTGACGTATGCGGAGCTCGGCGTTCTCAAATGCCTCTGAGACTCGCGAAGCTGGGTTGAAGCTTGCGAGAGTTGCGAAGTCCTTGAGGCCACGGATGCGAGGGACTGTGCATAACCACTCGCCACGGATGAGGTCGGGTCGTCGGCGCGTACTCTCAAGTACTCGTCGATACACTTAAAGCTGTCGGAGACCAGTTTTTCCACGACCGCATAATACTTGTCGGCCGTAGATTCCAAGGAGCCACCAACTTCCACATATTTCTTGTTCAGTTCGGAACATTCAGTTAAGTTGGTGGCGAGCTGATTTCATAGCAGCTTTAATGCTGTGCGACTGCCTCGATCGCTAACTAATTGAGAGATTTTCTCAGTTAGCCTTATCAACCGTTTTTTGGAGTCCGTGCGTAGCCTTTTCACGGTCGCCGGATCGCTCAAGTCGAATTACTCGTCTTGATCGCTTTCGGCATCACGCACAATATCGTCAACACTTTGAGCAGTAGCCATTTCGAACACTTTTTATAGTTCACCAAAAGTAACTGAGGGAATCTACAATCGAGCTAGTTTCCCGGTCGATGCACCAAAATGTCACCGATACAATTCACTTACGATGACAGAGAACTATACTTTTTAATAGAGTAATTTATTGACTTTAACTAAATGAAATACACCAAAAAACAAGAGCCAAAAAAGTTAACATTCATTCACAGTGCCTGTTCAGCCAACACCAAAAACATGCGTTTGCCCCGAACCCAGGCTCTACGGGGACGACCGTTGTCTCCATTGGCCATTACGTCACAGTGGACCGCGGGAAGTTTAAACATGTGTCCCTCGCGGTTTGCATCCGCGACAGAGGTACTCCCGTTAACGTACGGAATTTATCGCTTTGATTGTTGTTGGCGATTACAGAAACTTCACGGTTCGTAAGGAAATAGGTTTTTTTATTATAAGTTTGGGTTTCGTTAATTTTCCGTATTTTTTATTACATATGTTTGTTTTTATATCGTAAGTTTAACCGTTGATTAATTTTCCTTACTTTTCTAGATTTAGAACATTTGTAGATTGATTAAATTTCAGGCTAGAATGTATGACTGTTTCCTAATTACTCAATTTTCTGCTGTAGGCATTCCAGAAAGATAATAGCCCCAAGCAAAACGAGCAATGTCTACGCAATTTCAACGTAGAAGAGTACCGGCAGGTATTAGGCGATACCGCGGCCTGGGTTTACAAGGTAAAAAAAAATAAAAAATAAATAATTTAGGCGGGGGAGGAGAAAGAATTGAGTTTCTAACTTTTTCTTTTTATAGTGCTTAATTAAAGTCATGGAGAGACGCGTGCAAAGTTTGGTGGTGCCAGCTATCCTAGAACGAGAACCTATTTCGGGTTTATCTCGACATCGAGCCGGCAGCCAAGGCATGCGAAGGCGGTCCAATGCAACCGTTTTTTTGCAACGCATTTAGGAAACGTGCAGATTCGAGAAGCTCATCAAGAGAGCTGCACCATCCTGGTAAATTCATAAATATTGATGTTTTAAGCTCTTGAAAAGGGAAATCTTGGATTTTGGAGTTCAACTAATTCAGAATTGTATTTTATTTTAGCTTACCGATATTCACCTGGAGGACTTTCGCCGCTTGATGGGTTTGGCTAATGACGATAAGGAGGAATTGCGTAAATGGCTATGTTTTCGCCAGATTGTTAGTAAGCGAGAAGTGTTTACGAAGCCAGTGAACCTAAAAGAGGTAAAAAGCCTTCCAGTTTGGTCTTTTGTTACGATTAAAACGACCTTTTCCTCGGTTTTAGGCCATCTTTGCGCGTGATGCCTTAGCTAAGCATATTTATTCGCATTTATTTAACAAAATTGTGTCCCTGATCAACAAGTCTTTGGCCAGTAATTCCAGTTTATCGGCGTCTTGGATATTTATGGATTTGAGACATTCCAAATTAACAGTTTCGAGCAGTTTTGTATCAACTATACCAACGAAAAACTCCAGCTCCAATTCACCCAAGTAAAAAATTGAATTCTCTATCAATTCAATGTCAAATTCAGTTGTGTTAACTCACTTTTCGTTTGTTAGCACGTTTTCAAACTGGAGCAAGAAGAGTGCGCTAGCAAAAACATCGAATGGACGTTAATAGATTTGTACGACAACCAACCCTGCATCGATCTTATCGAAAGCGCATTAGGAATATTGGGTTCGCTGGATGAAGAATGCAAAGTAACAAAAAATCGGTTTCCATTTTGTAGTTGTTTTTGATTTGATTTTTCGGGTTAACAGTTACCTAAAGGATCGGACCGAGTGTGGGTTTCGAAACTCGACGGCAAATGCGGAACTTTTCCCCACATTAGCAAGCCACGCCTCTCGGATACGGCATTTATTGTCACGCATTTTGCGGATTAAGTCGAATACCAGTGCGAAGGATTTTTGGAAAAGAACCGCGATACTGTCATGGAAGAGCAAGTCGCCATTCTTCGCCACAGCAAAGTATTGAAAAAAAGGAAAAAAAAAAAACGTCCTGAATAGACAATTACAATTTAGAATAGTAATTAGCATTTATAATATTTCATTAAATAGGGATTCCTTTTTTTCTTCTGATGACACTTCATATTCTGAAAACGTCTTGATTGACATTCTTTCCATTCTTAGTCGGACAAAACTGCCATAATGAGCTAATTAGCTATCCTTAATTAGTACTTGTAATTATTTTCCCATTTTTTATGTGTTTTTTTTTGTACATTTTTATGGCAGGAAGACACATTCAAATTTGGCCAATCGAAGATTTTTTCCGTGCGGAGAGGTCGCCTACTTGGAAAACTGCGTTGGGATGGCTTGAATACGTGTGCTAGTATGATCCAGAAGAGAACGTGCGGTTGGCGTTATCGCCAGAAATACCTTGAACTGCGTAAAGCTGCAATGTGTGGACAACGTCTTGTTCGAGGTTCTTTGGCGCGAAAGTAATTATGATTTTCCTTTAAAAATCGCTTTTTTAGTTCTTTTGAGATTTTGTTCATGAATAAATGAATTCATTTTTTTTTCTTTTCTTTAGACGTGTGAGAGCAATGCTGGAAAATCGAGCTGCCATTATCGCCCAAGAAAATGCACGTCGAAGTTTGGCCATGGTTAAACACTCCAAAGTAATTTTGATACGCTAATATAGTTAAAGTTGATGAATTCCTGAATTCAAAAAATATTCTAAATTATTTCGTGAAATAGGCCATCATTATTCAAAGACATATACGTGGCTGGTTGGCGCGACGCCGTTTTGTGCGAACCAGGCGGGGTATTATATTACTTCAGTGTTGCTGGCGTCGATATTTGGCGAAGAAACTGTACAAATCCTTGCGCACGGAAGCGCGTCCCATTGAGTACGTTAACAAGCTCAACAAAGGCCTCGAAAACAATATTGTATCCTTACAGCAAAGAATCGACGAGATGGTAAAGAGACACAATTACTTTTTTAACTCTACATTTTCGTTTTTATTGGTAAACTGGCGTAGGCTCGCGCATATTGCCTTGGGCTTTATTAGATATACGATTGTACAGTACCCAAACTAAGTACCTTACTAAGCTCCATATTAGCCTGTCCCCCTCTTCGCAATTACCTTACCATACCACATCGAGTCCCCAAAGACGACGCTTCGAGGAAAGCAGCCAAGGAGCCTGGGGAGCAACAAGGTTCAAAACGGGTACGGAATGCCACATTCGGCCTTTCCTGACAATGAAAACCTTTAACACAATCACTTATAACCCACCACCAAGAATATCACTACAACAAAAATCTGAAACAAAATATAAATCATAAGCTAATAAAGTCTTCAAATCTCTTTGGGCGCCGGCGCTGTCGAGCCGGACGCCAATCTTCGACGTTCGTTCCCTGCTCTGGGACCTCGTGCTCGCTCTCTTCAACCATAGCCTCTGGCTTCTTCTCTGAACTAGGTGGACTCGCGACTCGCAGGATCCTCGTCTTTTTCGTCGTCACTCAACTCATAGCCCGTGCGGAACAACTTCATTTGGGATACGTGTACGGGAAAGATTCGTAACGTCCGCCGAGTTTCACACCCTGGTAAGTCTGATACTCGGTAAGCCTCTTCGTTACTCGGTACGGTCCCACATACTTCGGACCGAGCTTTGGACATCGTCTTCGGATACGGACGTCCCTTCGGACCAACACAATATCGCCTTCAGAGAAATATCCTTCCCCAGAACGCCTCTTGTCATAAGTCCTCTTCTGTTTGAGCTGTTGCTCCTGGACCCGCCCAAATGCCTCCCTGCGCGTAGCCTCACGGCAAAAAAGAAGCGTACATGCCAAAACCATATGTATCAGCAAGTTTATTGACTTCCCTGATTTTATTCATCTTTTAAACTAGGTGGACTTTTGCAATAATTGATGTTTTTGGTAAATCGGAAGTTCTATGAGTCGACCAAGGCTTCGTCAAAGTCGGGACTACCTTGTACGTTATTATTTCGGGTACTTCTAAACCTAAACCTAAAGACGTAAAACTCAGATCAAGTTCCTTTTGTCAGAATTAATCCCAGCCGAAAATCGTTCGGAAGAAAATCTGTTTCTGCATCCCGTTTTTCTACATCTCGCCTTAAATATCCTAGTCAGCCACTTATCACTGGAGAAATCCCAGCAAGCGTTGGAACTGATTTCCTGCTCCCATGTCTTTTCAAGCGTTCACAAGTAGGCATTTTCAAAGGTTTGTAGAAGATGTTCTAACGTTTTTACCCTTTTCTTCTAGACTTGTGCTATCTTCCCGAGGCAAGGGGGTAAGGTCCCTGTCAGAAGACTGTTACACCAAAATGCAGCGAAAAGGAAGGACTGCATAGGGGAGTCCTTGCTGCTGATTGGCTGTAAGATTGCGAAGCAAGTCCTTGTCGCTGATTGGCTGTACATTACAGATCGATATCGTTGGTTAAGCTTATTGACTAAGAACTTCTCAAGTGGCAATACAATATTATAAACATGAATCAATTACAACCATCAGCGGTATATAAGAATTTGAGAACTTGGTGTATTGAACACGTACTTTTTTAGGACTAATGTGACTAATGTGATCTTATCGTTGCGCTTAATCAAATATTATAATTTCAGTTTATATCTGATGTAAAATGCAATTTTTTTACAAGTCAGAACTTGTAATATCTGGGCTAATGGCAGTAATACGGAACTAATTATTTATCACGACATAGGCGCAATTCACGTTGGAAACGGCTGTTCTGATCATGGAAATGCCATACATTCAGTTTAAGGATTTACTTGTTATTTTATTATTTTCCTGTTTAGTACGTGCTTCACTTGATATTCTTTCGAGTACTTTCTCTAGAAAGGAAACTTTCCCCGCTGAATGAAAGCAGCAAAATCCGGGAACTACTTTCTTGTAGCTGCATTCCTGATTTAGCAATTGTATCGTCTTCGTCGTCCATTTTAACATTGTTTGTGATGTGTTGTGCTTGTTGATTACATCCCTGCATTGACTACATATATTCGACTATCCTTGTGTCTATTAATAACTACATTTCAATCCAAATCCTAGTGTTTCGTCTAGAGAAACTGGTATGTTTTTCCGCCTCATTTTATCACACAGTTTATCACACATTTTATCACACAAATTGGTAGTTTGGTGGTCTCTTGTCGTAATCCAGTATATTTGAGGAAATTTACCGGTTACCAACA
>JAKZAN010000001.1:2706892-2737952 GCA_023053545.1 Lepidurus packardi | reverse complement strand
ACTTGCCTGTAGTGCGGTAATAAGGGTGGCGCGGATCACCGCCATTTTGTGGCGGCAAGTGAAGACGCATCCAAACCGCGCTCTCGCTTTCGTACGGTTTCATTGTTTACCCTACTTTCTTTTGATTGACTTTGATACCAAGTGTAGTTCGGTGCTTTCTGCACTTATAGTGATTCTTTCTGCTGTGTTTAGTTTTCTGTTTGTGCATGAACGAAGCCCTTAAAACTTGTTATTCAGGGCTTAGCCCAGCAACGTAATGTTACGGACACCGGAAAACTCGCCCAAAAAAGGGGGAAACCACTCTTCACAAGCTGGCCCGTCCTGTGCTCCAGAGAGTATAGTAATAGACTCGCCCATCCCGGCCGTTACACCTCAGCCCCAAGTGAAGTGCCAATCCTGTGGAGACGTATTTCAAAAGGATAAGCCTGCTGCAAAGAACTGCAAAGCGTGCCGAGAAAAAAAATCCAACCCAACCCATGCTCAGAAACGACCTTTACTCTCCCCTTCAAGCGACCTAGCATTCCGTAAGAGGTCCTTCTCTATCGAAGACACTACGCAATTTTCCACCATGGACTACATCCTCTCCACGCTTAGGTCGCTCAAAGACAACAACGAAATCCTGACCCAAGAGATAATGGCTTTAAAAGCGGAAGTCATTAGCTTCGTCAAGACAAATGTTCAACGTTAAATGTTCAATGTTAAAATGTTCAACGAGTGGCTCATCCCGAATTCGGAATACCCGCCCGAGAAAGTAAACAACGTCAATTCCTTGCGACTAGCTCTTTTGAACGAAGTAATGGAAGAGCAAGTAGCAAACGCAATGAAATATTCAATGAAATAATGAAATAAAAAATGAAATAAAAACAATGAAATAAAAAACAACAACATTAACGCTAATGATAATCAACTGTTAATGAAGGTTCTGATTTAATGAAGTTGGCACAAGTTCATTAACTATGACCAACATTAGCTAATGCCTAATTAAAGCCCCGTCTAGACAACTTACCTGATTAAGTTAGGACTAGGATGACAAAATAGCATTTCTTAGCTTCATAAAACGTTTTTCTCATATAAATATAAAAAAGAACCAGTACGAATAAAAACCGGAATCAGTCTCTTTTCTAGTGTAGGCCTTAACTGATCGCGAATGCACGCAAATAATGTTGTGAAAAAGAATCATCGGCCATACGTAAAAACGTCATTTTTTGTCGTTCGAATGGACTTTCTGTCGATAATGTGTTTAATTATGTGAAGGTTAACACTAATAAAGCATTGGAAAGATTTGAGCTTGGTAAAACACATTTCTTCGCTTCGGAAAAAGTCTACTTTCCGAAAACGAACAACATGGATCTGAAAGAATGGATCCCCTTTCACTTCCATATTTTTTTCTCCTTAAAATATAGTAAAAGTGCTACTCGGACTCGGATATAAGGGATCCCTCTAGACACTTATTGCCTGCATACGAAAGCGTAGAAAGTACTACATATAGCATGGTATTTAGCCTATGGCTCACAGTAGTCGAGCACCATGGCTTCTCATGATTCTTTAAAAGAAAGAAAACGCTCATCCAATTGGGTTGATTCTGAGTTGTCAGCTTTGTTAAACATTTGGCAAGAGAGTTACGAGGATCTGCGCCGTGCAAAACGCAATAAGCCTATTTTTGAGTCCATGAGACGGTCTTTGGAAGGTGTTGGTGTCGTCCGTACGGTGGATGAGATATCAGTGAAGTTGAACAATCTGACACAAACGTACAGGTAATCGTATTTTCTTCCATTGTGAACGAACCGTGAACTAATTTGAACTTTCTTTTGTCATTCGCCAGAAAGAACAAAGTAAAATGTACCTCTACAGGTTGTTCTCCAAGCTCATGGAAGTGGTACGATGCCGTTAACAGCATTATTGGCCGAAGTCCATGTAACGACGTTTCAAGGGTAGAGGACTCGATTGTTCATGGTCCGGAAGAGTCTACCACACAGTCCTCACAGTCTACCCTGCCTAGTTTGCAAGTATCCGTTTCCGGTTCGGATATAGAAATTGATGTTGAAGAGAGCGTCGAAGTCCGCAGAGATGAGGAACACGAACGACTATTGGAGTCTGCCGTTGGTGGGTGTCAACGCCGTGACAGAGGTAAAGCTGTGGAGCCTGGACCTTCTAGAACCTCAATCCAAAGAAGAAAGCAACGTGCTTCGACCCAGACCTCTGTTGCCAGGTGCCTTTCTTCCGTTGAGAAGCTAATTGAAAACAGCGATAAAACAGCTTCTGATAAAGTTGACCAGGCAATTCTAAGCTTAGTTCAGAATATTGAAAAAAAATGGAAGAAGATTTGGATTTGAAACGTAAAATTGTAGCGTCTATAGACAATACTCGCCCTGACCACGTTTATTCCTCTCTCCCTTTTCCTTCAAGTTATTCTGTTATTGGTTCTCAATTGCAAAGTATGCCATATCCCTTTCCTTACAATTTACGGCAAAATGATTCAAATGTAGTACCACCACCACCATCCCCAGGTTCTTAAGGGTTTCTTGGTTCTTCTTGGGTTTTATAGGTGAATTGAGTTGTCATTAAAAAATTCCACCATTGCGGAACGAACTTGCTCTGCTCTTATTGTTGCTTCGTTACGAAAGGTATTGGGCCTTGTTTGCTCGCTAAACTCAGCATCGCAATTTTCTGCGGGCACGCCAAATTTTTCGCACATATTGTGAAGGGTACAACAATCTTTGGTAATGAGGTTAATTTTACTAATAGGAAACTCCATTCGTTTATAAGTAATTCGCCAGCGCATCTTTAGTCTTCCAAAAGCATTTTCAATTACCCGTCGAGCGCGAGACAACCGAAAATTAAAATGTTTTTGCTCCTCGGATAACCTGGTTGTATCAGGATATGGCTTCATTAGCGTTGGCAACAGTTGGAAAGCTCAGTCTCCTAAAATGTGAGTTGGTACTCGTACATCGCTAACATGAATGGAAGAATTCAAACGCTCAAGGGCCAACACCTTCTCGTAGAAACGTGAATTTTTGAAAATGTAGCTGTCGTTGTTCCGCCCTGGAGACCCAACGTTTAAATAGGAAAACCTATATTTCGCGTCGCACATTGGAATAGAATTACGCTATAGAAGCCTTTATAATTGTAGTAATCAACAGCTTCTTCCTTAGGAGGACAAATCGGGATATGGCAGCCATCGATTGCACCAATTGCAAGTGGGTAATTCCAGATCGCTGAGAAATCATTGGCTAAAATGTCATATTCCCTTTCGCTCTCGGGTAATTTGATAAATTCGGGCATGAACACGTCGACGACAGCGTGACAAAATTCGTAAAGTATGTAGGTACAGTACTTCTTCCAATTCCGAAAAGATGTCCGACAACGCGTAATTCTGCTGCTGATGCAAGCGAAAAAACAGCAACAGCTACTCTCTTTATAACCGGAATAGGTCTTCTCATAATCGTTGTTTTTTTCAGTACAGGGCGTAGCCGGTCGCAAAGGTACGTAAATAAGGCTCTTGAGGTACGGAAATTTTGTCGGAATGTAACTTCTGACATTGTTGGCACAATCTTGAGCCACCACTCTCCAGAAGAAACGAGCGATTGTGGCCTAGGTACTAGGAAAGATGGTTATAACAAACTATTTTTCTGAATGTACTACTTATCTCTTTACCTTTACAAATCAGGAGACTGCTTATTAATGAAAGAATAGCTTTTAATTGCTTGTCTCTCCTATTTCTCGCTAATCTTTTGCGCAAGATAAGCAGCTGGACTAGAATTAAAGTTTCTCCAAGAAAACTTGGAAAAACAACTTCACTTAAAGGTGTAAGCGGAAACACGTCCATCGTTTACGGTTCAAAATACTTTCTGATAGGAAAGCGACATGAAAAATACTTTTTGACAGAGAAGTGTTTATGTGAAGGTAAAATATGTGAAGGTGTAGCCTTAAGCATAGGATTACGCTCAATGAAAGTGACCTTTCAGTTTGTCGGTTTGTAGTATTTGGGGAGACCCCGAGATGCAAGCCAAATTTGATAGCATGAAGAGGAAGGAGTGTCTTTTTAAAGAACTTCAAAATAAAATGTTTGCAAATGGATTCCCACGTGCTTGGGAACAAATCCGTGAAAAAAAGCCTTTTCAAGCAACTCCGTCGGCCCCTCTACCACACTTTCGAGTTTCCCATGGAGAACCCTTCGAAGCCACCGGAGTTGATTTCACTGGAGTGCTCTATGTTAAAACTTTAAACGGCAAGGAAGAAGAAAAGGTATACATCTGTCTTTTCACATGTGCACGCACCCGCGCGATACACTTAGAAATCGTCCGAGACATGTCCATGACATCATTCCTACATGCTTTACGCCGATTTATTGGACGAAGAGGCTGCCCCAAATTACTAATATCAGACAATGTCACCACCTTCGAAGCCACAGACAAATTTTTGACACAGATTCAATCTTCACCCGTCTTCAACTCCTTCCTCCAACACAAAAACATTGAATGGAAGCATATCCAAAAGCGGGCTCCATGGTATAGTGGATTTTGGGAGATAATGATTGGCATTACGAAGACCACCCTCAAGAAAGTAGTTGGTAGAGCCAAGATAAAACTAGAAGATCTCAGCAGGCTCATAACAGAAGTCGAAGCTATGATTCGACCCTGATCTCGGAACTCAAGCACCGAAGCATCCCAAGCACCGAAGTGGGAAACTGGGCCACTTCGGGAATGCTGAACGCACGTCAATCGTGAAATTCATAAAAGATAACAATGCGTATGGGCGAGTGACGGGCGATAAATTATGGAAGGAAATGGTGGCAGCAAACCTAACGTTCACTTTTTAGTGCCAGGATTTTGATGCATTATTTTAGTGACTTTATTAGATTTGTCCTGGTGGATCCCTCCACAGCATGAAGAACCATTTCATGAGGAAAATTCTGCCAAAAATCCAAATGTTTGACGAAATCATTTCCCAGTTGGAACAAGAGCACTTCCGGCTAAGGTTTTCCGATCTCCGCGTAATTTCAAACACTGTCCTACCTTAAACGTATTTCTTTTTTTAGGAAACTTATCGATCAATCGTGAAATTTCTGCCTCTGCCTCTCCTGCCTCTATATATATATATAAAACTTAGTTTTGATTTTGGGGTCGCTTTTCGTTTACGTGATTATAAAAGTCCTCTTACGATTCAGAAATATACAATCCAAATGTCGAAGTGCTCGAAGCCGTAGTGGCTGTTTCCGTCACGGAGCCCAAGCACCGAAGTGGGAGACTGGGCCACTTCGGGAATGCTGAACGCACGTCAATCGTGAAATTCATAAAAGATAACAATGCGTACGGGCGAGTGACGGGCGATAAATTATGGAAGGAAATGGTGGCAGCAAACCTAACGTTCACTTTTTAGTGCCAGGATTTTGATGCATTATTTTAGTGACTTTATTAGATTTGTCCTGGTGGATCCCTCCACAGCATGAAGAACCATTTCATGAGGAAAATTCTGCCAAAAATCCAAATGTTTGACGAATCATTTCCCAGTTGGAACAAGAGCACTTCCGGCTAAGGTTTTCCGATCTCCGCGTAATTTCAAACACTGTCCTACCTTAAACGTATTTCTTTTTTTTAGGAAACCTATCGATCAATCGTGAAACTTCTGCCTCTGCCTCTATATATATATATAGAAAACTAGGTTTTGATTTTGGGTCGCTTTTCGTTTACGTGATTATGTAAGTCCTCTTACGATTCAGAAATATACAATCCAAATGTCGAAGTGCTCGAAGCCGTAGTGGCTGTTTCCGTCACGGAGCCCAAGCACCGAAGTGTGAAACTGGGCCACTTCGGGAATGCTGAACGCACGTCAATCGTGAAATTCATAAAAGATAACAATGCGTATGGGCGAGTGACGGGCGATAAACTATGGAAGGAAATGGTGGCAGCAAACGTAACGTTCACTTTTTAGTGCCCGGATTTTGATGCATTATTTTAGTGACTTTATTAGATTTGTCCTGGTGGATCCCTCCACAGCATGAAGAACCACTTCATGAGGAAAATTCTGCCAAAAATCCAAATGTTTGACGAAATCATTTCCCAGTTGGAACAAGAGCACTTCCGGCTAAGGTTTTCCTATCTCCGCGTAATTTCAAACACTGTCCTACCTTAAACGTATTTCTTTTTTTAGGAAAACTATCGATCAATCGTGAAACTTCTGCCTCTGCCTCTATATATATATATAGAAAACCAGGTTTTGATTTTGGGTCGCTTTTCGTTTACGTGATCATATAAGTCCTCTTACGATTCAGAAATATACAATCCAAATGTCGAAGTGCTCGAAGCCGTAGTGGCTGTTTCCGTCACGGAGCCCAAGCACCGAAGTGGGAGACTGGGCCACTTCTGGAATGCTGAACGCACGTCAATCGTGAAATTCATAAAAGATAACAATGCGTATGGGCGAGTGACGGGCGATAAACTATGGAAGGAAATGGTGGCAGCAAACGTAACGTTCACTTTTTAGTGCCAGGATTTTGATGCATTATTTTAGTGACTTTACTAGATTTGTCCTGGTGGATCCCTCCACAGCATGAAGAACCATTTCATGAGGAAAATTCTGCCAAAAATCCAAATGTTTGACGAAATCATTTCCCAGTTTGAACAAGAGCACTTCCGGCTAAGGTTTTCCGATCTCCGCGTAATTTCAAACACTGTCCTACCTTAAACGTATTTCTTTTTTTAGGAAACCTATCGATCAATCGTGAAACTTCTGCCTCTGCCTCTATATATATATATATAGAAAACTAGTTTTTGATTTTGGGTCGCTTTTCGTTTACGTGATTATAAAAGTCCTCTTACGATTCAGAAATATACAATCCAAATGTCGAAGTGCTCGAAGCCGTTGTGGCTGTTTCCGTCACGGAGCCCAAGCACCGAAGTGGGAAACTGGGCCACTTCGGGAATGGTGAACGCACGTCAATCGTGAAATTCATAAAAGATAACAATGCGTATGGGCGAGTGACGGGCGATAAACTATGGAAGGAAATGGTGGCAGCAAACGTAACGTTCACTTTTTAGTGCCAGGATTTTGATGCATTATTTTACTGACTTTACTAGATTTGTCCTGGTGGATCCCTCCACAGCATGAAGAACCATTTCATGAGGAAAATTCTGCCAAAAATCCAAATGTTTGACGAAATCATTTCCCAGTTTGAACAAGAGCACTTCCGGCTAAGGTTTTCCGATCTCCGCGTAATTTCAAACACTGTCCTACCTTAAACGTATTTCTTTTTTTAGGAAACCTATCGATCAATCGTGAAACTTCTGCCTCTGCCTCTATTTATATATATAAAACTAGTTTTGATTTTGGGTCGCTTTTCGTTTACGTGATTATATAAGTCCTCTTACGATTCAGAAATATACAATCCAAATGTCGAAGTGCTCGAAGCCGTAGTGGCTGTTTCCGTCACGGAGCCCAAGCACCGAAGTGGGAAACTGGGCCACTTCGGGAATGCTGAACGCACGTCAATCGTGAAATTCATAAAAGATAACAATGCGTAAGGGCGAGTGACGGGCGATAAACTATGGAAGGAAATGGTGGCAGCAAGCGTAACGTTCACTTTTTAGTGCCAGGATTTTGATGCATTATTTTAGTGACTTTATTAGATTTGTCCTGGTCGATCCCTCCACAGCATGAAGAACCATTTCATGAGGAAAATTCTGCCAAAAATCCAAATGTTTGACGAATCATTTCCCAGTTGGAACAAGAGCACTTCCGGCTAAGGTTTTCCGATCTCCGCGTAATTTCAAACACTGTCCTACCTTAAACGTATTTCTTTTTTTAGGAAACCTATCTGTCGCAGACCAGTTCCGCGAGATTCTGGGACTACGTCAACGGTTCCGGGAAATACGTCGACGGTACGTTGTGAGTTGGGCGAGGGCAGGTTTGACGAGGGACAAAGGAGGAGCGGAGGGCAGATGCTCGAGAGACATCGGAGAGAGTGTTAATGGATAACTTTGTAATCGGTTTTTTTGCTATGTTTGTTATTACATTAATCGGAACATCGAAACTCGTCTCCCTGTCACTATTTCGTTATATCGGTGACATTATTGGTGCATCGACCGGGAAACTAGTCCCGTTTCCTGTTTCCCATTCGTTATTTCGTCATTTCGTCAACTTCGTCAAACCATAGAAATGGCTACAGCTTCATTCCAAAACGTTGATCGTGCTATCTGTGAACTTGAGGCCGACAGTGATCAAGACGATCAATTCGACTTAAATGATCCTGCAACCGTCAAGAGGTTACGTACGGCCTCTAAACGGCGCTTAATGGACCTTATCGGCCGAATTTCGCCGTTGATCAGTGATAGAGGCAGTCGTACAGCCTTAAAGCTTTTAAGAAACCAGCTCGCTACCAATTTAAGTGAATGTTCGGAGTTGAACAAGAAATACGTGGAAATTGGTGGCTCTTCGGAATCCACGGCCGATCGATATTATTCGGCATTGGATATAATGGTTTCTGACAGTTTCAAGTCTATTGACAACTATCTGAAGATACGTGCTGATGATCCAGCCTCTTCCATCGCCAGTCGTTATGCGTCGTCCCTAGTCTCTGATACATCAAAAGTTTCCTCAGCCGATCAAACATCGCAAGTCGCAGTTCGTCATCATGACTCACCACCCCTTTCGGAGAGCGCCGAGCTCCGCCTTCGCCAACTTCGTACAGCGATAGCAGACGAGGCGCATCAAAGACAGCTTATACTAAAAGCACAAGAAACCTTGGAGGACGTGGTGCACATGATGAACGCAAACCGGCAAGATCATGAGCAGCGACGCCAATTGGAACAGCCTCAAGTGAAATATGAGCCTCGTCACAAAGAAGTAAAGGAACAATTCAGTCCAAACCACGGTCAACCCTCGTTTCCTACTTGTATGAACGGTCCAACCCCTTCATTCGTCAATCAAGTCAACGACCCTTCGCAAAACCATCCGATGTGGACCGCTTCGACTCAGGTAGTCGCGGCGCCTTTAGAATCCGGAAGGTCTCCAACATCGTCGCCCGATGTGTGGATCTATACCGCAAATGCAAACGATACATCCCATATGGAGGGATTTTCGAATGTAGTAAATCATTTGTCTAAAATCCACATCAAACAGTTTTCGAAAGATCCTCGAGATTGGCCACTGTTCATTGGTCAATTTAAAAGCTTTGTACATGCTGCAGTGCCAAGTGCCGCTCAGCGGATGGCATATCTCCGAGAGTTGCTTGCAACAAACGTGAGGAAAAGCATCGACCAAACGTTAATAAACCCGGCAACGTATATTCAGTCGTTACAAGAATTGCAAAGACGTTACGGTCACCCGTCATTTATTTCCGAAGCCTGCGTCGACGGTTTGCTTAAGCTTCCCAATGTAAAAGAAGGCAATTTCGTTTCATTACAAACCTTCTTTAGCGAACTACGCGGGGCAGTCACCAACCTGAGACAAGCCGGGTATGAAGCCGATTTAGCGGCCCCAACTGTCGTACGTCAAGTACGTGATAAACTACCTGAGCACCTTAGAACTAAGTGGGGTGCACGCGTTTTATTCTTAAAACGCGCCCCAACTTTAATCGACTTCGACGCGTGGTTAGACAATGAAGTTATGTCTGTAGTCCCTGGACAACCCTCTACGGTACTCGCACAAACGACACACTCAAGCAAAGGAAACCAACGGAAGAAAGGTGCAAAAGGCTTAGAACAACCTCCCACCGTTCTTGCGACGACGAACGCTTCCAACGAAACAGCATCACAACCCAACAACTCCCTTCCCGCTTGCAGTATGTGTAATGGGGCACATCATATCGCTCGATGTGAAAAGTTCAAATCTCTTACCGTCAAACAGCGCGCCGAATACGTCAAAGAAAGTAAGTGTTGCTTCCGGTGCCTTACCTCGGGTCACTTTTCCAAAGAATGTAGACGCAAATCGATTTGCGGACTCGATGGTTGTAAAGGTCGCCATCATACTCTGCTTCACGGGGCGTCGAGAGTTTACCAACCTAGTACGCCCACCGCCTCCGCTTATAACGTTCTCCCGATTGAAGAAGAAGCTGAAATCACCCATGTGGGAACTACTTCGCAGCAACTTCAACCGGTTATTCTGTCAGTGGTCCCAGTCACTTTAAAAGCAAATGGGAAATCGTTGGATACCTACGCCCTTTTGGATCCAGGAAGTGAAGTCTCTATTATTCTACAGAGTACCGCCGACTTGCTGGGTTTAAAGGGTCCGCAAGGTCCTTTACGACTAGGTTCATATCATGGACGTGATCCAACCTTTATGAGCTCGATAGTCAATTTCGAGGTTGCTAGTCGCGACAACAAAACCAAAATGTTCGTCGTCGGTGCTGTCACTCTTCCGATACTGAACTGCAGTCTTCGGTCCATCAACTGGCCAAAAGAAAAGAAACTATGGCCACACCTATGCAACCTACCCCTCGTTCCACTCGATACTTCAAAGGTTACCATTCTGCTTGGGAACGAAGTCGATAACACACACGACCAAGTTAAAGTCATTAAAGCTCCCAAAGGAACTATCGCCCCACGGGCTGTATTGACACCTTTCGGATGGTGTGCAACAGGCAAGCTCCCTGATCGAACGTCGTTCGGTTCGGTCCGTCGTGTAAATCTAATTCGTCAACCAGTTTCCGACGAGATCAACGAATTGGTTAAACAGTTTTGGCAAACTGATGCTATCGGTATCAAAACTTCAAATCCCCCAAAATCTCGAGACGACGAAAGAGCACTTGCCATTGTGGAAGCCACCACGAGAAATGTAGGCAAGCGGTACGAATGTGGCCTTCTCTGGAAAGAGGACCAACCACAGCTACCAGACAACCGCTCAACCGCCTTACGACGTTTCTTTGCTCTAGAACGTAGGTTCTCAAAAGACCGCAAGTTAGCGCACAAGTACAAGCAAATCATCGACGAATATGTTAAGCTCAATCACGCGCGGAAGTTAGAGCCAGAGGAAATCCGAGTTTCGAATGGAAAAACGTGGTATCTGCCGCACCATGCAGTTTTAAATCCGCATAAACCCGATAAACTTCGAGTAGTATTCGACGCTGCTGCAACGCATGGATATTACTCTTTAAACGAAGCATTACTTAAGGGACCTGATTTACTAACTAGTTTAATTGGAGTCCTTCGATTTCGCCGCAATTTAGTTCCGTTATCTGCGGATATTGAAAAAATGTACCATCAAGTATTGGTTAAACCGGATGATCAATCGGCCTTTCGTTTTTTCTGGAGACATCCTAACAGTGATTATGCTCGCCATACATACCAGATGCTCGTTCATGTTTTCGGTGCGATATCGTCACCATCCATTTGTCTGTACGCTCTCCACCGTACCGCCGAGGACAACAAATCGAAGTTTCCACGTGTCGCGTCTAAAGTTAAAGAAAATTTCTATGTCGATAACTTTTTGGATTCTGTTGAAACGGAAACTGAAGCAGTAACGATTTCTCATCAACTGATGGAATTGCTGAAACTCGGTGGCTTCAGATTAACCAAATGGGTTTCTTCCTCTCGGCATGTCCTAAATTCCATTCCCCCTTCCGAAAGAAATATCTCGGAGTTGAACATGGATCTAGATCGTTTACCATGCGAAAGAACCCTCGGCCTACTATGGGATTGCGAGTCAGATACCTTCATATTCCGGATCAACCTCCCGAAAGAAGCCACAACAAAGAGACAAGTACTTCGTTGCGTAGCATCCATTTACGACCCCCTTGGTTTTTTAAGCCCGCTAGTTTTCTCTGCAAAAATCTTACTTCAAGACATTTGGAGAGGAGGCTACGACTGGGATGAGTCTCTCCCGTTCGAAATTCAAACTTGATGGAACAACTGGGCCGGCGAGCTGCAATTGTTGGAGCAGCTTCGCCTATCACGTTGCCTCAGACTTCCTCAATCATCAGTCGGATCAGAACTGCACGTATTTTGTGACGCTTCACAATTAGGATTTGGCGCCGTGGCGTATATTAGACACGTTTACGAAAATCGCACCAGTAGCATCCATTTCGTTATGTCAAAGACCCGCGTGGCCCCACTGAAACCTATATCAATTCCCAGGCTCGAATTACAGGGCGCTATTATCGGACTTAGACTCGCCACATCCTGCTGCAATGAACTTCGTCTTCCCGCAAGTCAAGTTACGCTCTGGACAGACTCCACTACCGTGCTTCAATGGATTAACTCGTCAACGTGTAGATTCCAGGTGTTCGTTAGTCATCGCATTGGAGAAATCTTAGAATCAAGTAACTGCCGTCAATGGCGACATATTGTGGGAAAGGAGAATCCTGCTGACGATTGTTCAAGAGGCTTAACCCCGAAACAATTGCAAATGGACCATCGATGGTTCCAAGGTCCGGCGTTTCTCACAAACACCGATTTATCGTTTAAAGACCAATCGTTCAAAGAACCACCAAAAGAAGACCCCGAAGTAGTACGAACTGCGTGGACGGGAACCTTAAGCGCGTCAGAAAATTCCTTAACTGGTCTAATGGAAAGATCCTCCACCCTTCTTCGGCTACAAAGAGTAATAGCTGCAATGCTCCGTTTCGCAAAACGATGCAAAGGCACTAAGATTTTACCAGTTTTATCAGTAAATGAACTCGACGATGCCTTATGCATTTGCATTCGCTTAATACAAAGGGAAAGTTTCACAGACGACTTCGAAGCCATAAAAAAAGACCGACCACTCGCAAAGAGCTCACGTCTCGTACACCTTACTCCATTTTTCGATGCACACGGCATATTACGAGTAGGTGGCCGACTGGAGCATTCTACGCTAAGCTATAATGCTCGTCATCCCATCATACTACCTGCCAAACATCGTGTAACCGATCTTATAATCGAAAACGCCCATCGAGAAGTGGTTCACTCTTCAACAGATAGAACGCTCCATCAAACACGTGATCGTTATTGGATCCTCAGAGGCCGAGCGACAATTAGAAGCGTAATTTGGAGATGTAGTATGTGCAAAAAACGCAATGCTAAACCTGCAATGCCTATGATGGCCCCTCTACCCCTTTGCCGAATACAACCTTCTAACCCCCCGTTTTCATACACGGGCATAGATTATTTTGGACCCCTCTTCGTGCCCGTCCGTAGAAGTTCCGAAGAAACCTCTAGAAAGAAATGGAGAGCCGCCCAAGCCATCGTAAATCATTTCTGGCAGAGATGAATGAAAGAATATCTCCCGTACTTAATCGAAAGAAAAAAGTGGTCACGCCCCAATCGCAATCTGCAGAAAGACGACGTCGTCCTAATCGCCGACAGTCAAACGCCTCGTGGGAATTGGCCCGTAGGCCGGGTAGTCAAGACGATACCCGGACCAGATGGAATCGTAAGAGCAGCTTTAGTAAAGACAAAATCCGGAGAATTCACACGTCCAGTGGCTAAATTATGTATCCTCGAAACTACAACAGAGGTTTAGAGAAGCTAAACCTGGGCCGGCTATGTCGCGGACCAGTTCCGCGAGATTCTGGGACATACGTCAACGGTTTCGGGAAATACGTCGACGGTACGTTGTGAGTTGGGCGAGGGCAGGGTTGACGAGGGACAAAGGAGGAGCGGAGGGCAGATGCTCGAGAGACATCGGAGAGAGTGTTAATGGATAACTTTGTAATCGTTTTTTTTGCTATGTTTGTTATTACATTTAATCGGAACATCGAAACTCGTCTCCCTGTCACTATTTCGTTATATCGGTGACACTATCGATCAATCGTGAAACTTCTGCCTCTGCCTCTATATATATAGAGAAACCTAGGTTTTGATTTTGGGTCCCTTTTCGTTTACGTGATTATATAAGTCCTCTTACGATTCAGAAATATACAATCCAAATGTCGAAGTGCTCGAAGCCGTAGTGGCTGTTTCCGTCACGGAGCCCAAGCACCGAAGTGGGAAACTGGGACACTTCGGGAATGCTGAACGCATGTCAATCGTGAAATTCATAAAAGATAACAATGCGTAAGGGCGAGTGACGGGCGATAAACTACGGAAGGAAATGGTGGCAGCAAACGTAACGTTCACTTTTTAGTGCCCGGATTTTGATGCATTATTTTAGTGACTTTATTAGATTTGTCCTGGTGGATCCCTCCACAGCATGAAGAACCATTTCATGATGAAAATTCTGCCGAAAATCCAAATGTTTGACGAAATCATTTCCCAGTTGGAACAAGAGCACTTCCGGCTAAGGTTTTCCGATCTCCGCGTAATTTCAAACACTGTCCTACCTTAAACGTATTTCTTTTTTTAGGAAACCTATCGATCAATCGTGAAACTTCTGCCTCTACCTCTATATATATAGAAAACTAGGTTTTGATTTTGGGTCGCTTTTCGTTTACGTGATTATATAAGTCCTCTTACGATTCAGAAATATACAATACAAATGTCGAAGTGCTCGAAGCCGTAGTGGCTGTTTCCGTCACGGAGCCCAAGCACCGAAGTGGGAGACTGGCCCACTTCGGGAATGCTGAACGCACGTCAATCGTGAAATTCATAAAAGATAACAATGCGTATGGGCGAGTGACGGGCGATAAACTATGGAAGGAAATGGTGGCAGCAAACGTAACGTTCACTTCTTAGTGCCCGGATTTTGATGCATTATTTTAGTGACTTTATTAGATTTGTCCTGGTGGATCCCTCCACAGCATGAAGAACCATTTCATGAGGAAAATTCTGCCAAAAATCCAAATGTTTGACAAAATCATTTCCCAGTTGGAACAAGAGCACTTCCGGCTAAGGTTTTCCGATCTCCGCGTAATTTCAAACACTGTCCTACCTTAAACGTATTTCTTTTTTTAGGAAACCTATCGATCAATCGTGAAACTTCTGCCTCTACCTCTATATATATAGAAAACTAGGTTTTGATTTTGGGTCGCTTTTCGTTTACGTGATTATATAAGTCCTCTTACGATTCAGAAATATACAATCCAAATGTCGAAGTGCTCGAAGCCGTAGTGGCTGTTTCCGTCACGGAGCCCAAGCACCGAAGTGGGAAACTGGGACACTTCGGGAATGCTGAACGCATGTCAATCGTGAAATTCATAAAAGATAACAATGCGTAAGGGCGAGTGACGGGCGATAAACTACGGAAGGAAATGGTGGCAGCAAACGTAACGTTCACTTTTTAGTGCCCGGATTTTGATGCATTATTTTAGTGACTTTATTAGATTTGTCCTGGTGGATCCCTCCACAGCATGAAGAACCATTTCATGAGGAAAATTCTGCCGAAAATCCAAATTTTTGACGAAATCATTTCCCAGTTGGAACAAGAGCACTTCCGGCTAAGGTTTTCCGATCTCCGCGTAATTTCAAACACTGTCCTACCTTAAACGTATTTCTTTTTTTAGGAAACCTATCGATCAATCGTGAAACTTCTGCCTCTACCTCTATATATATAGAAAACTAGGTTTTGATTTTGGGTCGCTTTTCGTTTACGTGATTATATAAGTCCTCTTACGATTCAGAAATATACAATCCAAATGTCGAAGTGCTCGAAGCCGTAGTGGCTGTTTCCGTCACGGAGCCCAAGCACCGAAGTGGGAGACTGGCCCACTTCGGGAATGCTGAACGCACGTCAATCGTGAAATTCATAAAAGATAACAATGCGTATGGGCGAGTGACGGGCGATAAACTATGGAAGGAAATGGTGGCAGCAAACGTAACGTTCACTTTTTAGTGCCAGGATTTTGATGCATTATTTTAGTGACTTTATTAGATTTGTCCTGGTGGATCCCTCCACAGCATGAAGAACCATTTCATGAGGAAAATTCTGCCGAAAATCCAAATGTTTGACGAAATCATTTCCCAGTTGGAACAAGAGCACTTCCGGCTAAGGTTTTCCGATCTCCGCGTAATTTCAAACACTGTCCTACCTTAAACGTATTTCTTTTTTTAGGAAACCTATCGATCAATCGTGAAACTTCTGCCTCTACCTCTATATATATAGAAAACTAGGTTTTGATTTTGGGTCGCTTTTCGTTTACTTGATTATATAAGTCCTCTTACGATTCAGAAATATACAATCCAAATGTCGAAGTGCTCGAAGCCGTAGTGGCTGTTTCCGTCACGGAGCCCAAGCACCGAAGTGGGAGACTGGCCCACTTCGGGAATGCTGAACGCACGTCAATCGTGAAATTCATAAAAGATAACAATGCGTAAGGGCGAGTGACGGGCGATAAACTATGGAAGGAAATGGTGGCAGCAAACGTAACGTTCACTTTTTAGTGCCAGGATTTTGATGCATTATTTTCGTGACTTTATTAGATTTGTCCTGGTCGATCCCTCCACAGCATGAAGAACCATTTCATGAGGAAAATTCTGCCAAAAATCCAAATGTTTGACGAAATCATTTCCCAGTTGGAACAAGAGCACTTCCGGCTAAGGTTTTCCGATCTTCGCGTAATTTCAAACACTGTCCTACCTTAAACGTATTTCTTTTTTTAGGAAACCTATCGATCAATCGTGAAACTTCTGCCTCTACCTCTATATATATAGAAAACTAGGTTTTGATTTTGGGTCGCTTTTCGTTTACGTGATTATATAAGTCCTCTTACGATTCAGAAATATACAATCCAAATGTCGAAGTACTCGAAGCCGTAGTGGCTGTTTCCGTCACGGAGCCCAAGCACCGAAGTGGGAAACTGGGCCACTTCGGGAATGCTGAACGCACGTCAATCGTGAAATTCATAAAAGATAACAATGCGTATGGGCGAGTGACGGGCGATAAACTATGGAAGGAAATGGTGGCAGCAAACGTAACGTTCACTTCTTAGTGAACGGATTTTGATGCATTATTTTAGTGACTTTATTAGATTTGTCCTGGTGGATCCCTCCACAGCATGAAGAACCATTTCATGAGGAAAATTCTGCCAAAAATCCAAATGTTTGACAAAATCATTTCCCAGTTGGAACAAGAGCACTTCCGGCTAAGGTTTTCCGATCTCCGCGTAATTTCAAACACTGTCCTACCTTAAACGTATTTCTTTTTTTAGGAAACCTATTGATCAATCGTGAAACTTCTGCCTCTACCTCTATATATATATAGAAAACTAGGTTTTGATTTTGGGTCGCTTTTCGTTTACGTGATTATATAAGTCCTCTTACGATTCAGAAATATACAATCCAAATGTCGAAGTGCTCGAAGCCGTAGTGGCTGTTTCCGTCACGGAGCCCAAGCACCGAAGTGGGAAACTGGGACACTTCGGGAATGCTGAACGCATGTCAATCGTGAAATTCATAAAAGATAACAATGCGTAAGGGCGAGTGACGGGCGATAAACTACGGAAGGAAATGGTGGCAGCAAACGTAACGTTCACTTTTTAGTGCCCGGATTTTGATGCATTATTTTAGTGACTTTATTAGATTTGTCCTGGTGGATCCCTCCACAGCATGAAGAACCATTTCATGAGGAAAATTCTGCCGAAAATCCAAATGTTTGACGAAATCATTTCCCAGTTGGAACAAGAGCACTTCCGGCTAAGGTTTTCCGATCTCCGCGTAATTTCAAACACTGTCCTACCTTAAACGTATTTCTTTTTTTAGGAAACCTATCGATCAATCGTGAAACTTCTGCCTCTACCTCTATATATATAGAAAACTAGGTTTTGATTTTGGGTCGCTTTTCGTTTACGTGATTATATAAGTCCTCTTACGATTCAGAAATATACAATCCAAATGTCGAAGTGCTCGAAGCCGTAGTGGCTGTTTCCGTCACGGAGCCCAAGCACCGAAGTGGGAAACTGGGACACTTCGGGAATGCTGAACGCATGTCAATCGTGAAATTCATAAAAGATAACAATGCGTAAGGGCGAGTGACGGGCGATAAACTACTGAAGGAAATGGTGGCAGCAAACGTAACGTTCACTTTTTAGTGCCCGGATTTTGATTCATTATTTTAGTGACTTTATTAGATTTGTCCTGGTGGATCCCTCCACAGCATGAAGAACCATTTCATGAGGAAAATTCTGCCGAAAATCCAAATGTTTGACGAAATCATTTCCCAGTTGGAACAAGAGCACTTCCGGCTAAGGTTTTCCGATCTCCGCGTAATTTCAAACACTGTCCTACCTTAAACGTATTTCTTTTTTTAGGAAACCTATCGATCAATCGTGAAACTTCTGCCTCTACCTCTATATATATAGAAAACTAGGTTTTGATTTTGGGTCGCTTTTCGTTTACGTGATTATATAAGTCCTCTTACGATTCAGAAATATACAATCCAAATGTCGAAGTGCTCGAAGCCGTAGTGGCTGTTTCCGTCACGGAGCCCAAGCACCGAAGTGGGAGACTGGCCCACTTCGGGAATGCTGAACGCACGTCAATCGTGAAATTCATAAAAGATAACAATGCGTATGGGCGAGTGACGGGCGATAAACTATGGAAGGAAATGGTGGCAGCAAACGTAACGTTCACTTCTTAGTGCCCGGATTTTGATGCATTATTTTAGTGACTTTATTAGATTTGTCCTGGTGGATCCCTCCACAGCATGAAGAACCATTTCATGAGGAAAATTCTGCCAAAAATCCAAATGTTTGACAAAATCATTTCCCAGTTGGAACAAGAGCACTTCCGGCTAAGGTTTTCCGATCTCCGCGTAATTTCAAACACTGTCCTACCTTAAACGTATTTCTTTTTTTAGGAAACCTATCGATCAATCGTGAAACTTCTGCCTCTACCTCTATATATATATAGAAAACTAGGTTTTGATTTTGGGTCGCTTTTCGTTTACGTGATTATATAAGTCCTCTTACGATTCAGAAATATACAATCCAAATGTCGAAGTGCTCGAAGCCGTAGTGGCTGTTTCCGTCACGGAGCCCAAGCACCGAAGTGGGAGACTGGCCCACTTCGGGAATGCTGAACGCACGTCAATCGTGAAATTCATAAAAGATAACAATGCGTAAGGGCGAGTGACGGGCGATAAACTATGGAAGGAAATGGTGGCAGCAAACGTAACGTTCACTTTTTAGTGCCCGGATTTTGATGCATTATTTTCGTGACTTTATTAGATTTGTCCTGGTCGATCCCTCCACAGCATGAAGAACCATTTCATGAGGAAAATTCTGCCAAAAAACCAAATGTTTGACGAAATCATTTCCCAGTTGGAACAAGAGCACTTCCGGCTAAGGTTTTCCGATCTTCGCGTAATTTCAAACACTGTCCTACCTTAAACGTATTTCTTTTTTTAGGAAACCTATCGATCAATCGTGAAACTTCTGCCTCTACCTCTATATATATAGAAAACTAGGTTTTGATTTTGGGTCGCTTTTCGTTTACGTGATTATATAAGTCCTCTTACGATTCAGAAATATACAATCCAAATGTCGAAGTGCTCGAAGCCGTAGTGGCTGTTTCCGTCACGGAGCCCAAGCACCGAAGTGGGAAACTGGGCCACTTCGGGAATGCTGAACGCACGTCAATCGTGAAATTCATAAAAGATAACAATGCGTATGGGCGAGTGACGGGCGATAAACTATGGAAGGAAATGGTGGCAGCAAACGTAACGTTCACTTTTTAGTGCCAGGATTTTGATGCATTATTTTCGTGACTTTATTAGATTTGTCCTGGTCGATCCCTCCACAGCATGAAGAACCATTTCATGAGGAAAATTCTGCCAAAAATCCAAATGTTTGACGAAATCATTTCCCAGTTGGAACAAGAGCACTTCCGGCTAAGGTTTTCCGATCTTCGCGCGTAATTTCAAACACTGTCCTACCCAATATATAAACGTATTTCTTTTTTTAGGAAACCTATCGATCAATCGTGAAACTTCTGCCTCTGCCTCTATATATATATATAGAAAACTAGGTTTTGATTTTGGGTCGCTTTTCGTTTACGTGATTATGTAAGTCCTCTTACGATTCAGAAATATACAATCCAAATGTCGAAGTGCTCGAAGCCGTAGTGGCTGTTTCCGTCACGGAGCCCAAGCACCGAAGTGGGAAACTGGGCCACTTCGGGAATGGTGAACGCACGTCAATCGTGAAATTCATAAAAGATAACAATGCGTATGGGCGAGTGACGGGCGATAAACTATGGAAGGAAATGGTGGCAGCAAACGTAACGTTCACTTTTTAGTGCCCGGATTTTGATGCATTATTTTAGTGACTTTATTAGATTTGTCCTGGTGGATCCCTCCACAGCATGAAGAACCATTTCATGAGGAAAATTCTGCCAAAAATCCAAATGTTTGACGAATCATTTCCCAGTTGGAACAAGAGCACTTCCGGCTAAGGTTTTCCGATCTTCGCGTAATTTCAAACACTGTCCTACCTTAAACGTATTTCTTTTTTTAGGAAACCTATCGATCAATCGTGAAACTTCTGCCTCTACCTCTATATATATATATATAGAAAACTAGGTTTTGATTTTGGGTCGCTTTTCGTTTACGTGATTATATAAGTCCTCTTACGATTCAGAAATATACAATCCAAATGTCGAAGTGCTCGAAGCCGTAGTGGCTGTTTCCGTCACGGAGCCCAAGCACCGAAGTGGGAGACTGGCCCACTTCGGGAATGCTGAACGCACGTCAATCGTGAAATTCATAAAAGATAACAATGCGTATGGGCGAGTGACGGGCGATAAACTATGGAAGGAAATGGTGGCAGCAAACGTAACGTTCACTTTTTAGTGCCAGGATTTTGATGCATTATTTTAGTGACTTTATTAGATTTGTCCTGGTGGATCCCTCCACAGCATGAAGAACCATTTCATGAGGAAAATTCTGCCAAAAATCCAAATGTTTGACGAATCATTTCCCAGTTGGAACAAGAGCACTTCCGGCTAAGGTTTTCCGATCTCCGCGTAATTTCAAACACTGTCCTACCTTAAACGTATTTCTTTTTTTAGGAAACCTATCGATCAATCGTGAAACTTCTGCCTCTACCTCTATATATATATAGAAAACTAGGTTTTGATTTTGGGTCGCTTTTCGTTTACGTGATTATATAAGTCCTCTTACGATTCAGAAATATACAATCCAAATGTCGAAGTGCTCGAAGCCGTAGTGGCTGTTTCCGTCACGGAGCCCAAGCACCGAAGTGGGAAACTGGGCCACTTCGGGAATGCTGAACGCACGTCAATCGTGAAATTCATAAAAGATAACAATGCGTATGGGCGAGTGACGGGCGATAAACTATGGAAGGAAATGGTGGCAGCAAACGTAACGTTCACTTTTTAGTGCCCGGATTTTGATGCATTATTTTAGTGACTTTATTAGATTTGTCCTGGTGGATCCCTCCACAGCATGAAGAACCATTTCATGAGGAAAATTCTGCCAAAAATCCAAATGTTTGACAAAATCATTTCCCAGTTGGAACAAGAGCACTTCCGGCTAAGGTTTTCCGATCTCCGCGTAATTTCAAACACTGTCCTACCTTAAACGTATTTCTTTTTTTAGGAAACCTATCGATCAATCGTGAAACTTCTGCCTCTACCTCTATATATATATAGAAAACTAGGTTTTGATTTTGGGTCGCTTTTCGTTTACGTGATTATATAAGTCCTCTTACGATTCAGAAATATACAATCCAAATGTCGAAGTGCTCGAAGCCGTAGTGGCTGTTTCCGTCACGGAGCCCAAGCACCGAAGTGGGAAACTGGGCCACTTCGGGAATGCTGAACGCACGTCAATCGTGAAATTCATAAAAGATAACAATGCGTAAGGGCGAGTGACGGGCGATAAACTATGGAAGGAAATGGTGGCAGCAAACGTAACGTTCACTTTTTAGTGCCAGGATTTTGATGCATTATTTTAGTGACTTTATTAGATTTGTCCTGGTCGATCCCTCCACAGCATGAAGAACCATTTCATGAGGAAAATTCTGCCAAAAATCCAAATGTTTGACGAAATCATTTCCCAGTTGGAACAAGAGCACTTCCGGCTAAGGTTTTCCGATCTTCGCGTAATTTCAAACACTGTCCTACCTTAAACGTATTTCTTTTTTTAGGAAACCTATCGATCAATCGTGAAACTTCTGCCTCTACCTCTATATATATATATATAGAAAACTAGGTTTTGATTTTGGGTCGCTTTTCGTTTACGTGATTATATAAGTCCTCTTACGATTCAGAAATATACAATCCAAATGTCGAAGTGCTCGAAGCCGTAGTGGCTGTTTCCGTCACGGAGCCCAAGCACCGAAGTGGGAAACTGGCCCACTTCGGGAATGCTGAACGCACGTCAATCGTGAAATTCATAAAAGATAACAATGCGTATGGGCGAGTGACGGGCGATAAACTATGGAAGGAAATGGTGGCAGCAAACGTAACGTTCACTTTTTAGTGCCCGGATTTTGATGCATTATTTTAGTGACTTTATTAGATTTGTCCTGGTGGATCCCTCCACAGCATGAAGAACCATTTCATGAGGAAAATTCTGCCAAAAATCCAAATGTTTGACGAATCATTTCCCAGTTGGAACAAGAGCACTTCCGGCTAAGGTTTTCCGATCTCCGCGTAATTTCAAACACTGTCCTACCTTAATCGTATTTCTTTTTTTAGGAAACCTATCGATCAATCGTGAAACTTCTGCCTCTGCCTCTATATATATATAGAAAACTAGGTTTTGATTTTGGGTCGCTTTTCGTTTACGTGATTATATAAGTCCTCTTACGATTCAGAAATATACAATCCAAATGTCGAAGTGCTCGAAGCCGTAGTGGCTGTTTCCGTCACGGAGCCCAAGCACCGAAGTGGGAGACTGGCCCACTTCGGGAATGCTGAACGCACGTCAATCGTGAAATTCATAAAAGATAACAATGCGTATGGGCGAGTGACGGGCGATAAACTATGGAAGGAAATGGTGGCAGCAAACGTAACGTTCACTTTTTAGTGCCCGGATTTTGATGCATTATTTTAGTGACTTTATTAGATTTGTCCTGGTGGATCCCTCCACAGCATGAAGAACCATTTCATGAGGAAAATTCTGCCAAAAATCCAAATGTTTGACAAAATCATTTCCCAGTTGGAACAAGAGCACTTCCGGCTAAGGTTTTCCGATCTCCGCGTAATTTCAAACACTGTCCTACCTTAAACGTATTTCTTTTTTTAGGAAACCTATCGATCAATCGTGAAACTTCTGCCTCTACCTCTATATATATATATAGAAAACTAGGTTTTGATTTTGGGTCGCTTTTCGTTTACGTGATTATATAAGTCCTCTTACGATTCAGAAATATACAATCCAAATGTCGAAGTGCTCGAAGCCGTAGTGGCTGTTTCCGTCACGGAGCCCAAGCACCGAAGTGGGAAACTGGGCCACTTCGGGAATGCTGAACGCACGTCAATCGTGAAATTCATAAAAGATAACAATGCGTAAGGGCGAGTGACGGGCGATAAACTATGGAAGGAAATGGTGGCAGCAAACGTAACGTTCACTTTTTAGTGCCAGGATTTTGATGCATTATTTTAGTGACTTTATTAGATTTGTCCTGGTCGATCCCTCCACAGCATGAAGAACCATTTCATGAGGAAAATTCTGCCAAAAATCCAAATGTTTGACGAAATCATTTCCCAGTTGGAACAAGAGCACTTCCGGCTAAGGTTTTCCGATCTTCGCGTAATTTCAAACACTGTCCTACCTTAAACGTATTTCTTTTTTTAGGAAACCTATCGATCAATCGTGAAACTTCTGCCTCTACCTCTATATATATATATATAGAAAACTAGGTTTTGATTTTGGGTCGCTTTTCGTTTACGTGATTATATAAGTCCTCTTACGATTCAGAAATATACAATCCAAATGTCGAAGTGCTCGAAGCCGTAGTGGCTGTTTCCGTCACGGAGCCCAAGCACCGAAGTGGGAAACTGGGCCACTTCGGGAATGCTGAACGCACGTCAATCGTGAAATTCATAAAAGATAACAATGCGTATGGGCGAGTGACGGGCGATAAACTATGGAAGGAAATGGTGGCAGCAAACGTAACGTTCACTTTTTAGTGCCCGGATTTTGATGCATTATTTTAGTGACTTTATTAGATTTGTCCTGGTGGATCCCTCCACAGCATGAAGAACCATTTCATGAGGAAAATTCTGCCAAAAATCCAAATGTTTGACGAATCATTTCCCAGTTGGAACAAGAGCACTTCCGGCTAAGGTTTTCCGATCTCCGCGTAATTTCAAACACTGTCCTACCTTAAACGTATTTCTTTTTTTAGGAAACCTATCGATCAATCGTGAAACTTCTGCCTCTGCCTCTATATATATATAGAAAACTAGGTTTTGATTTTGGGTCGCTTTTCGTTTACGTGATTATATAAGTCCTCTTACGATTCAGAAATATACAATCCAAATGTCGAAGTGCTCGAAGCCGTAGTGGCTGTTTCCGTCACGGAGCCCAAGCACCGAAGTGGGAGACTGGCCCACTTCGGGAATGCTGAACGCACGTCAATCGTGAAATTCATAAAAGATAACAATGCGTATGGGCGAGTGACGGGCGATAAACTATGGAAGGAAATGGTGGCAGCAAACGTAACGTTCACTTTTTAGTGCCCGGATTTTGATGCATTATTTTAGTGACTTTATTAGATTTGTCCTGGTGGATCCCTCCACAGCATGAAGAACCATTTCATGAGGAAAATTCTGCCAAAAATCCAAATGTTTGACGAATCATTTCCCAGTTGGAACAAGAGCACTTCCGGCTAAGGTTTTCCGATCTCCGCGTAATTTCAAACACTGTCCTACCTTAATCGTATTTCTTTTTTTAGGAAACCTATCGATCAATCGTGAAACTTCTGCCTCTGCCTCTATATATATATAGAAAACTAGGTTTTGATTTTGGGTCGCTTTTCGTTTACGTGATTATATAAGTCCTCTTACGATTCAGAAATATACAATCCAAATGTCGAAGTGCTCGAAGCCGTAGTGGCTGTTTCCGTCACGGAGCCCAAGCACCGAAGTGGGAGACTGGCCCACTTCGGGAATGCTGAACGCACGTCAATCGTGAAATTCATAAAAGATAACAATGCGTATGGGCGAGTGACGGGCGATAAACTATGGAAGGAAATGGTGGCAGCAAACGTAACGTTCACTTTTTAGTGCCCGGATTTTGATGCATTATTTTAGTGACTTTATTAGATTTGTCCTGGTCGATCCCTCCACAGCATGAAGAACCATTTCATGAGGAAAATTCTGCCAAAAATCCAAATGTTTGACGAAATCATTTCCCAGTTGGAACAAGAGCACTTCCGGCTAAGGTTTTCCGATCTCCGCGTAATTTCAAACACTGTCCTACCTTAAACGTATTTCTTTTTTTAGGAAACCTATCGATCAATCGTGAAACTTCTGCCTCTGCCTCTATATATATATATAGAAAACTAGGTTTTGATTTTGGGTCGCTTTTCGTTTACGTGATTATATAAGTCCTCTTACGATTCAGAAATATACAATCCAAATGTCGAAGTGCTCGAAGCCGTAGTGGCTGTTTCCGTCACGGAGCCCAAGCACCGAAGTGGGAGACTGGGCCACTTTGGGAATGCCAAACGCACGTCAATCGTGAAATTCATAAAAGATAACAATGCGTATGGGCGAGTGACGGGCGATAAACTATGGAAGGAAATGGTGGCAGCAAACGTAACGTTCACTTTTTAGTGCCAGGATTTTGATGCATTATTTTAGTGACTTTATTAGATTTGTCCTGGTGGATCCCTCCACAGCATGAAGAACCATTTCATGAGGAAAATTCTGCCAAAAATCCAAATGTTTGACGAAATCATTTCCCAGTTGGAACAAGAGCACTTCCGGCTAAGGTTTTCCGATCTCCGCGTAATTTCAAACACTGTCCTACCTTAAACGTATTTCTTTTTTTAGGAAACCTATCGATCAATCGTGAAACTTCTGCCTCTACCTCTATATATATATATAGAAAACTAGGTTTTGATTTTGGGTCGCTTTTCGTTTACGTGATTATATAAGTCCTCTTACGATTCAGAAATATACAATCCAAATGTCGAAGTGCTCGAAGCCGTAGTGGCTGTTTCCGTCACGGAGCCCAAGCACCGAAGTGGGAGACTGGGCCACTTCGGGAATGCTGAACGCACGTCAATCGTGAAATTCATAAAAGATAACAATGCGTATGGGCGAGTGACGGGCGATAAACTATGGAAGGAAATGGTGGCAGCAAACGTAACGTTCACTTTTTAGTGCCCGGATTTTGATGCATTATTTTAGTGACTTTATTAGATTTGTCCTGGTGGATCCCTCCACAGCATGAAGAACCATTTCATGAGGAAAATTCTGCCAAAAATCCAAATGTTTGACGAATCATTTCCCAGTTGGAACAAGAGCACTTCCGGCTAAGGTTTTCCGATCTCCGCGTAATTTCAAACACTGTCCTACCTTAAACGTATTTCTTTTTTTAGGAAACCTATCGATCAATCGTGAAACTTCTGCCTCTGCCTCTATATATATATATAGAAAACTAGGTTTTGATTTTGGGTCGCTTTTCGTTTACGTGATTATATAAGTCCTCTTACGATTCAGAAATATACAATCCAAATGTCGAAGTGCTCGAAGCCGTAGTGGCTGTTTCCGTCACGGAGCCCAAGCACCGAAGTGGGAGACTGGGCCACTTCGGGAATGCTGAACGCACGTCAATCGTGAAATTCATAAAAGATAACAATGCGTATGGGCGAGTGACGGGCGATAAACTATGGAAGGAAATGGTGGCAGCAAACGTAACGTTCACTTTTTAGTGCCCGGATTTTGATGCATTATTTTAGTGACTTTATTAGATTTGTCCTGGTGGATCCCTCCACAGCATGAAGAACCATTTCATGAGGAAAATTCTGCCAAAAATCCAAATGTTTGACGAAATCATTTCCCAGTTGGAACAAGAGCACTTCCGGCTAAGGTTTTCCGATCTTCGCGTAATTTCAAACACTGTCCTACCTTAAACGTATTTCTTTTTTTAGGAAACCTATCGATCAATCGTGAAACTTCTGCCTCTGCCTCTATATATATATATAGAAAACTAGGTTTTGATTTTGGGTCGCTTTTCGTTTACGTGATTATATAAGTCCTCTTACGATTCAGAAATATACAATCCAAATGTCGAAGTGCTCGAAGCCGTAGTGGCTGTTTCCGTCACGGAGCCCAAGCACCGAAGTGGGAGACTGGGCCACTTTGGGAATGCCAAACGCACGTCAATCGTGAAATTCATAAAAGATAACAATGCGTATGGGCGAGTGACGGGCGATAAACTATGGAAGGAAATGGTGGCAGCAAACGTAACGTTCACTTTTTAGTGCCCGGATTTTGATGCATTATTTTAGTGACTTTATTAGATTTGTCCTGGTGGATCCCTCCACAGCATGAAGAACCATTTCATGAGGAAAATTCTGCCAAAAATCCAAATGTTTGACGAAATCATTTCCCAGTTGGAACAAGAGCACTTCCGGCTAAGGTTTTCCGATCTCCGCGTAATTTCAAACACTGTCCTACCTTAAACGTATTTCTTTTTTTAGGAAACCTATCGATCAATCGTGAAACTTCTGCCTCTACCTCTATATATATATATAGAAAACTAGGTTTTGATTTTGGGTCGCTTTTCGTTTACGTGATTATATAAGTCCTCTTACGATTCAGAAATATACAATCCAAATGTCGAAGTGCTCGAAGCCGTAGTGGCTGTTTCCGTCACGGAGCCCAAGCACCGAAGTGGGAGACTGGCCCACTTCGGGAATGCTGAACGCACGTCAATCGTGAAATTCATAAAAGATAACAATGCGTATGGGCGAGTGACGGGCGATAAACTATGGAAGGAAATGGTGGCAGCAAACGTAACGTTCACTTTTTAGTGCCAGGATTTTGATGCATTATTTTAGTGACTTTATTAGATTTGTCCTGGTCGATCCCTCCACAGCATGAAGAACCATTTCATGAGGAAAATTCTGCCAAAAATCCAAATGTTTGACGAAATCATTTCCCAGTTGGAACAAGAGCACTTCCGGCTAAGGTTTTCCGATCTCCGCGTAATTTCAAACACTGTCCTACCTTAATCGTATTTCTTTTTTTAGGAAACCTATCGATCAATCGTGAAACTTCTGCCTCTGCCTCTATATATATATATATAGAAAACTAGGTTTTGATTTTGGGTCGCTTTTCGTTTACGTGATTATATAAGTCCTCTTACGATTCAGAAATATACAATCCAAATGTCGAAGTGCTCGAAGCCGTAGTGGCTGTTTCCGTCACGGAGCCCAAGCACCGAAGTGGGAGACTGGCCCACTTCGGGAATGCTGAACGCACGTCAATCGTGAAATTCATAAAAGATAACAATGCGTATGGGCGAGTGACGGGCGATAAACTATGGAAGGAAATGGTGGCAGCAAACGTAACGTTCACTTTTTAGTGCCAGGATTTTGATGCATTATTTTAGTGACTTTATTAGATTTGTCCTGGTGGATCCCTCCACAGCATGAAGAACCATTTCATGAGGAAAATTCTGCCAAAAATCCAAATGTTTGACGAATCATTTCCCAGTTGGAACAAGAGCACTTCCGGCTAAGGTTTTCCGATCTCCGCGTAATTTCAAACACTGTCCTACCTTAATCGTATTTCTTTTTTTAGGAAACCTATCGATCAATCGTGAAACTTCTGCCTCTGCCTCTATATATATATATATAGAAAACTAGGTTTTGATTTTGGGTCGCTTTTCGTTTACGTGATTATATAAGTCCTCTTACGATTCAGAAATATACAATCCAAATGTCGAAGTGCTCGAAGCCGTAGTGGCTGTTTCCGTCACGGAGCCCAAGCACCGAAGTGGGAGACTGGCCCACTTCGGGAATGCTGAACGCACGTCAATCGTGAAATTCATAAAAGATAACAATGCGTATGGGCGAGTGACGGGCGATAAACTATGGAAGGAAATGGTGGCAGCAAACGTAACGTTCACTTTTTAGTGCCAGGATTTTGATGCATTATTTTAGTGACTTTATTAGATTTGTCCTGGTGGATCCCTCCACAGCATGAAGAACCATTTCATGAGGAAAATTCTGCCAAAAATCCAAATGTTTGACGAATCATTTCCCAGTTGGAACAAGAGCACTTCCGGCTAAGGTTTTCCGATCTCCGCGTAATTTCAAACACTGTCCTACCTTAAACGTATTTCTTTTTTTAGGAAACCTATCGATCAATCGTGAAACTTCTGCCTCTGCCTCTATATATATATATAGAAAACTAGGTTTTGATTTTGGGTCGCTTTTCGTTTACGTGATTATATAAGTCCTCTTACGATTCAGAAATATACAATCCAAATGTCGAAGTGCTCGAAGCCGTAGTGGCTGTTTCCGTCACGGAGCCCAAGCACCGAAGTGGGAGACTGGCCCACTTCGGGAATGCTGAACGCACGTCAATCGTGAAATTCATAAAAGATAACAATGCGTATGGGCGAGTGACGGGCGATAAACTATGGAAGGAAATGGTGGCAGCAAACGTAACGTTCACTTTTTAGTGCCAGGATTTTGATGCATTATTTTAGTGACTTTATTAGATTTGTCCTGGTGGATCCCTCCACAGCATGAAGAACCATTTCATGAGGAAAATTCTGCCAAAAATCCAAATGTTTGACGAATCATTTCCCAGTTGGAACAAGAGCACTTCCGGCTAAGGTTTTCCGATCTCCGCGTAATTTCAAACACTGTCCTACCTTAATCGTATTTCTTTTTTTAGGAAACCTATCGATCAATCGTGAAACTTCTGCCTCTGCCTCTATATATATATATATAGAAAACTAGGTTTTGATTTTGGGTCGCTTTTCGTTTACGTGATTATATAAGTCCTCTTACGATTCAGAAATATACAATCCAAATGTCGAAGTGCTCGAAGCCGTAGTGGCTGTTTCCGTCACGGAGCCCAAGCACCGAAGTGGGAGACTGGGCCACTTCGGGAATGCTGAACGCACGTCAATCGTGAAATTCATAAAAGATAACAATGCGTATGGGCGAGTGACGGGCGATAAACTATGGAAGGAAATGGTGGCAGCAAACGTAACGTTCACTTTTTAGTGCCCGGATTTTGATGCATTATTTTAGTGACTTTATTAGATTTGTCCTGGTGGATCCCTCCACAGCATGAAGAACCATTTCATGAGGAAAATTCTGCCAAAAATCCAAATGTTTGACGAAATCATTTCCCAGTTGGAACAAGAGCACTTCCGGCTAAGGTTTTCCGATCTCCGCGTAATTTCAAACACTGTCCTACCTTAAACGTATTTCTTTTTTTAGGAAACCTATCGATCAATCGTGAAACTTCTGCCTCTGCCTCTATATATATATATATAGAAAACTAGGTTTTGATTTTGGGTCGCTTTTCGTTTACGTGATTATATAAGTCCTCTTACGATTCAGAAATATACAATCCAAATGTCGAAGTGCTCGAAGCCGTAGTGGCTGTTTCCGTCACGGAGCCCAAGCACCGAAGTGGGAGACTGGCCCACTTCGGGAATGCTGAACGCACGTCAATCGTGAAATTCATAAAAGATAACAATGCGTATGGGCGAGTGACGGGCGATAAACTATGGAAGGAAATGGTGGCAGCAAACGTAACGTTCACTTTTTAGTGCCCGGATTTTGATGCATTATTTTAGTGACTTTATTAGATTTGTCCTGGTGGATCCCTCCACAGCATGAAGAACCATTTCATGAGGAAAATTCTGCCAAAAATCCAAATGTTTGACGAATCATTTCCCAGTTGGAACAAGAGCACTTCCGGCTAAGGTTTTCCGATCTCCGCGTAATTTCAAACACTGTCCTACCTTAAACGTATTTCTTTTTTTAGGAAACCTATCGATCAATCGTGAAACTTCTGCCTCAGCCTCTATATATATATATAGAAAACTAGGTTTTGATTTTGGGTCGCTTTTCGTTTACGTGATTATATAAGTCCTCTTACGATTCAGAAATATACAATCCAAATGTCGAAGTGCTCGAAGCCGTAGTGGCTGTTTCCGTCACGGAGCCCAAGCACCGAAGTGGGAGACTGGCCCACTTCGGGAATGCTGAACGCACGTCAATCGTGAAATTCATAAAAGATAACAATGCGTATGGGCGAGTGAC
>JAKZAN010000001.1:567564-697564 GCA_023053545.1 Lepidurus packardi | reverse complement strand
AAACAAAAAAGGAATTTTAACTATTGTCGCTAAACAATACTTTAGTATTGTTTTGTATTGTATTTGTTTAGTATTGTTGCTAAACAATACTTTAGTATTGTTTAGCTACTGTCTCTATACTTCTTTAGCCCTATCAAAGCCAAACACCAAGGTTCTATGGTGTAATGGTTAGCACTCTGGACTTTGAATCCAGCGATCCGAGTTCAAATCTCGGTAGAACCTGTTTTTTTTTTCTTCTTTTTTTTCCCTTTTTTTCCAATTATTATTCTTCAATTTGATTCCTTTTAATATTTACCACTCCTTTAAACATATTTTTAATTTTATTAACCTTAAAAACTAAATGTAACTTTAAATACTTTAATATCTTTTTACTCTATTCTTTTTAATCCATATATTTAATATATATATTAATTTTTAATATATATATTGTATAAGCTTAAATTATGTACCTGATTTAAAGCAGTACCGACTCTGTGCAATTTGCTCAGGCTGGTTACAACCATCATCAGCCTTATTGGAAATAGGCAATAAGGTTCTTCCATCGGGACTCAGTCTTATGCGTAGATTTCCAAAAGTATGGGTTCGCAATCGAGCTTGCTCCAAGCTATCACTACCATAAATATTGGATCCGTCGATGTACGCCGTAATTTGATCAAATTGTTCACGAGGCCCTTTTAGAACCCCAATCCAATGTTACTAATTCATCTTATTCGATTATTTCCTTAATTTTACCTAATGTGCAGAGCGGCGATGGGGCAGACCTCACAAATTCCATGCATTGTTGACCAAAAGGGGCGTAAGTAGGATCGTCAACCGGTAAGACGATAGGAAAACATTCAGGATGCAATTCCGGAACATTGCAGCAAGCAATTTTGGACCCATTCACACCTAGAACAATAGGCAGTCAAATTCTAAATTACTATTCGAAGAAATTCAATTAAAAACACGTTCAATTAAAATACACAAATTCAATTAAAAATACACTTGGGGAAAAAAAGTACAAGCTAAATTTTTTAAATTACAAATTGTCACGGACTATAGTTGCAATCGCTTGCTTTTCTCACAATTTGTTTTCTTTTAAATTATTTACTCTAATTTTATTATTTAATTTTTTAATTATTTAATTATTTATTATTTATTATTTAATTTAATTAATTATTATTTAATCTAAATTTACTCTAATTATTTTCTCTAAGTATACCGGATTACACATCCTGTTGAGTGCATGGTGTAAGATTGTTCACCGGAGCACCGTGAGATTGCACTCATTCCAATATAATTCACTTAAATAATAGAATTCGTTTAATAAATAATAAGTTTTATAAAGTTTAATATATCATTTATAAGTTTAATAAATAATAAGTTTAATAATAAGTTCACTAAAATAGATACCTACGAAATTGGGCCTTGGTAAGATAGATCATTTAAAAAAAAAAGAAAATTCTCAGACAAAAGCACAAGCTAAATTTTTTAAATTATACATTGTAACGGACTATATTTGCAAACGCTTGCTTTTTAAACAACTTGTTTTCTTTTAAATTATTTAGAGAAATACTCATGGATCCTTCTCTCTAAGAATACCGGATTACACATCCTGTTGAGTACATGGTGTAGGATAGTTCACCGGAGCACCGTGAGATTGCACTCATTCAAATGTAATTCACTTAAATAATATAATTTGTTTAATATAATTCACTAAAATAATCTAATTCGTTTGATCTAATTCACTAAACTAATAGAATTCGTTTGATCTAATTCACTAAAACAATAGAATTCGTTTAATCTAATTCACTTAAATAATTCACTAAAAATTCACAAAAAATTCACTAAAATAATAGAATTCGTTTAATATAATTCACTAAAACAATAGAATTCGTTTAATCTAATTCACTAAACTAATATAATTCGTTTGATCTAATTCACTAAAACAATATAATTCGTTTAATCTAATTCACTTAAATAATATAATTCGTTTAATCTAATTCACTTAAATAATATAATTCGTTTGATCTAATTCACTAAAACAATAGAATTCGTTTAATCTAATTCACTTAAATAATATAATTCGTTTGATCTAATTCACTAAAACAATAGAATTCGTTTAATCTAATTCACTTAAATAATATAATTCGTTTAATCTAATTCACTAAAATAATAGAATTCGTTTAATCTAATTCACTAAAACAATATAATTCGTTTGATCTAATTCACTAAAACAATAGAATTCGTTTAATATAATTCACTAAAATAATAGAATTCGTTTGATCTAATTCACTAAACTAATAGAATTCGTTTAATCTAATTCACTAAACTAATATAATTCGTTTAATATAATTCACTAAACTAATAGAATTCGTTTAATGTAATTCACTAAAATAATAGAATTCGTTTAATCTAATTCACTAAAACAATAGAATTCGTTTAATCTAATTCACTAAAATAATAGAATTCGTTTAATATAATTCACTAAACTAATATAATTCGTTTAATATAATTCACTAAACTAATAGAATTCGTTTAATCTAATTCACTAAAACAATAGAATTCGTTTAATCTAATTCACTAAAATAATATAATTCGTTTAATCTAATTCACTTAAATAATAGAATTCGTTTAATCTAATTCACTAAAACAATATAATTCGTTTGATCTAATTCACTAAAACAATAGAATTCGTTTGATCTAATTCACTTAAATAATATAATTCGTTTAATCTAATTCACTTAAATAATATAATTCGTTTAATCTAATTCACTTAAATAATAGAATTCGTTTAATCTAATTCACTTAAATAATAGAATTCGCTTAATATAATTCACTAAAATAGATACCTATGAAATTGGGCCTTGGTAAGAACGATCATTTTAAAAAAACAAACACATTCTCAGACTGACCTTTGCTTGTTGCAGTAGAAACGAGGTCATGGGTCAGAAACTGTCCCCATGTAGAAAAGAAAAGCGTAATATTCTGCATATCTTGCTTTGTAAGAGATCCTTGCATTGCTAAGCTCACTGAGCGGGCTAAAGGTAATCCTGCCGAGGAACGAGGTGTGCTTAAACCTACAAATGAATTATCACGTTAAATATTTGTAATACGTATTTTAACAATAGATTTTCCCATACCGTCCTCAAAATCAGGTGCCAGCATTCGTCGCAGAGGCCATGGCGCTGATCCCCACAAAGGATTTTGCAAATTATTGCATTTTCCATCGGATGTGCGATAAATCTCCGCGGGATCACAACTTGGAACTTTGCCATATTCGCATAAACTTTCTTGACTGCCGTGCAACGAAAACACTCCCAAAGCACCGCGCTGGATATCCTCTTTACTTATCTGCAAACTAGTAAAACACACATTAAAAGTTGACAAATTCATCAATTTTAATGTCAACGGTAGGATTCAACAGGACTTACGCTGAAGCTGCAGCACGGCTGGTGACTTCAACGAAGAGCGCTTGGTTTTGGTCATCGAGGGCGGCTTGCCCTCCGGCGATTCGATGGTAGAAGGCTGGGTGGCCGGGTACTAAGGTCATTCCAAGGTTAGCGACTGCTGAATCCCGTGCTTCGCGATCTTTCAACTGGTCCACAATCGTCGCATCATCCGTAAGATCCGAAACAGGCATGGATTTAGGGCTTCCAGAGCTTAGAAAAGGAGTTCTTTCCCATCCATCTATTTACATAATTTAAAGGAATAAAAGATAAACGAAGGTGGCCTTTTTAACTAGATCTGTTTGCTGTTTGGCATGAAAAGATGTACCTTTAATCGGCCATGATACGTGGAGTAGTGGGTTCTGGAATCGGGGTTGGATTTCGTTGGAAGAATCATCCGGCTGCGGCGTGTAAACTACTGCGACCGAGACGACGACTATGAGGGCAATTACAGCTAAACTAGAAAGGTAAGATTACGTTTTACGTTAGTGGCTTATTCCGGGAACTTTAATTTAATTTAAAATGAATTGAACTTACGTTACGAACACAGTGGCAGCAGCTTTGCATTGGCGATTGTGCTCTCGTAGCCAGTAGCGATACCGGTGACTCAAAGTTTGTCCACAACCTCGCAAGGGATCCAATTCAGACATTTTTCGCGACTAGAATTCACTCACGACTGCTTAGAGATTGGGCTAGATTAAGAATGGGGAAAGGAAAGAAAATGGATGCGACGATTCTTGCTGAAGCCGTAGCAAGTGTCACGTACACTCAAACTTTGGACATGCCAACGGATATCCGATCAAGAAAGAAGCCCTTCAGCATACACTTTGTAATATGGATCCTGTGTGTCACAGGATTAACTGGGCAGACTATACACTCATATGCCATAACAGAAACACTATCCTGCATTTCTGAGTACTTCTTGTTTTCCAAAAATAAGTCTTCTTAATGCTACATTATAGTATCATCCAACGGTTCTCAAACTGTCCGCCGCCGCGCTATGGTGCGCCGCAGTGGGCGCTGCGAAAGATCCTTTCTTTTGTTTAAACTAGCCCGGTTTTTAAATACGAACGCCGTTTGCTTCGAAAAGGAACTCAGTTTAGGAAAATTACAAAGAAAAGTAAAATCGACCTTAGTCATAAGATGTAATGTCTTAAAGTGGCGTAATTTAGCAGTTAATTAAATTATAATCGTTTGGGAAATTATAACCGTGTGGGAAATGTAAAAACGAAAAGAAAATACTGCATAACAAAGACCTTCCTTGCATGCGAACGCTCCATAAGCGCCAACCGTAATCAATGCGTCATTTTCCTTTTTAGCTAGTGTTGGATCAATAATTAGGCCAGTGAAAGCCGAACAATGTCAGCAGCATCGAGATTGTCCCGCATTTCAGCTTCAAAGACCGTCCAGGAATTACAGCGCTTAATAATCGAAGGCTTCCAAGTGTTTGACCATGAAAAAAACAAAAGTGTCGATGTTCGCGAGATTGGTACCATCATTCGCTCTCTAGGTAAGACTTGCTTAAGCTCGGTTTCTTGTACAGTAGGTAATTGGGCAAATTATTTTCTTAGGCTGCTGTCCGTCCGAAGCGGATTTGCAACAACTGATGTTGGAAATGGAGGCAGATGGAGGTCCTACTACTGGACAAATACACTTGGATAGGTTTCTACCGATCATGATTGCCGTTCTCCAGCAAAAGAAGTTTCAGCCCGTTTCGGAAGACATGCTGCTGCGCGCGTTTCAACGCTTAGACCATGCCAACTCGGCTACTTTAACTAAGAAGCAATTAGAAGAAGCCCTCACAAGTGCAGGCGAACCTTTTACTGTGGAAGAAATGCAAGAAATGTTCACTGCTGCGTCTACACTCATGAATCCGCTAGGAGAATTGAACTCGGATCAAATTGAGCATATAAACTATACTGCTTATTCAAGACTCATGCTTCAATAAATTTATCTTCTCTTCAATACATTTCTTGATGAAATCACTATACACCATGATTGGAACCCTAGCATACAGAAACCCTAGCATACAAAAAAAGACAGTAATATTTAACAAATCACAATTTGGCAAAGACTGGAGGCGGCGCTTTACGATCCATCAATGCTGCTGCAGATTTCTGCAAATCTTCGGATTGTAACATCGTCATATTCCACAAAGCCTTGACAAGATTTAACGTTATCTTATGGGACTGGTTAAAAAGAAATGTAATTAAACTTACGATGTGCTCTAGTCCTTCCTCAGTAGTATGATCCCTTGAATAGTTTAAGTGAATTTTTGTGCCCTGAACAGCAACAGGGGACTTGGATGAAATTACTGCAGCCAGTTCCACAGAAGCCTTAATCATTCTACGTTTTAAAAACAAAAAGAAGAGCATTATACCATGACGTTTCACAAGACTTTGATACTATTTTTGTAGCTATCGATAGTAATACATTCGATAATACTGTTGATACTATTTGGTACATTGGTAGCACTATTTTCATAGCGTTTGACAGTATTTGCATACCTTTCTTTATCAGAAAAGATGCGGCTTACAAGTCCAGCAGAAAGAGCCTCGGATGAATACATTTTCCGGGCAGTGAAAGCTAATTCCCGAGTTAAGCTCTCCCGAGTTAAGACTTTGATACTATTTTTGTAGCTATCGATAGTAATACAATCGATAGTACTGTTGATACTATTTGGTGCATTGGTAGCACTATTTTCATAGCGTTTGACAAAATTTGCATACCTTTCTTTGTCAGAAAAGATGCGGCTTACAAGTCCAGCAGAAAGAGCCTCGGATGAATACATTTTCCGGGCAGTGAAAGCTAATTCCCGAGTTAAGACTTTGATACTATTTCTGTAGCTATCGATAGTAATACAATCGATAGTACTATTGATACTATTTGGTACATTGGTAGCACTATTTTCATAGCGTTTGACAGTATTTGCATACCTTTCTTTATCAGAAAAGATGCGGCTTACAAGTCCAGCAGAAAGAGCTTCGGATGAATACATTTTCCGGGCAGTGAAAGCTAATTCCCGAGTTAAGACTTTGATACTATTTTTGTAGCTATCGATAGTAATACAATCGATAGTACTATTGATACTGGTGCATTGGTAGTACTATTTTCATAGCGTTTGACAGTATTTGCATACCTTTCTTTATCGGAAAAGATGCGGCTTACAAGTCCAGCAGAAAGAGCCTCGGATGAATACATTTTGCGGGCAGTGAAAGCTAATTCCCGGGTTAAGCTATCCGAGCCTATAACTTTGGGAAGTCTTTGCAAAGTACCCACATCTGCCGCCAGACCTGACATAGCAGAAAACCTACCTTCAATACAGTCCATATTTAAAAAAAAAAATACTCAAAAGTACCTAGATCCACTTCCTTTACTTGGAAGTAAGTATCCTGGGTGCAGTACCGAATGTCGGTGGCAGTAATAATATCAACTCCGGCTCCGATGCAAGCTGAATGAATGGCTCCTATGATTGGTTTCGGACACTGTAAATAAACGGAATATAACAACTGTTGAGTAGAAATTGAAGGCAACAAACCTTTTCCAACGCGGAAAAGGAATCTTGAAAGGATTTTATCGTTTGGTAAATTGCTTTGCTCTTTCTGGCGATATCTTGGTCTCCCATTACTGCACCAACCAGTTCACCCACATCGCTCAAATCCAAACCTTGAACAGAGTTACACAATAATGATTTAAAACATGAAAAAAAACATGAAAAGTATACAACGTACCAGCAGTAAAGTGTTTTCCTTTGGCAGACATCACGATAGCTCTGCAATCCTCATCATTAGCCAAGGTACTAAAACATTCTCCGATTTCCCTTTGGAAAGGAAAAGAAAGCTTATTATGGGAACCATTTCTACTAGCTCCAACATTGTCATCTTGGAATGTTTGCAACTGTGCTTTTACAAAGTTATTGCTGCGATTGGCACCTACTTTAAAAGTTGAGTCAAACAGCTATATGTGCTTTGGTTCAAGGTATTTTCTGTTTGTTGTTTAACTTGTTATAAAATTGAAAAAAAATCATAAAATTGAATTAACATCCATCCTAATTAATAATAAATTAACCTAACTTTATCAATTGTTTAATAGTATAATACCAGTTGAAAAGTACCAGTTTTTATCAGCATTTATGGTGATTTTTTGTGTTTTACTTTTTTGGGAAGGAATTTGCAGTTGCGAATTGGGAAGTCAACTAAGGACGTTTACCTCCAAAATGCAGTATTCATGGCATTAAGCTGCTCAGGGCGATTAAATTCGACATGGAATACCCATGGTACAGGAGACGTCACTTGAAGAGTTTCGAATTTGTATGAACTTGCTGTTGCTTTTGCACTTTGACTAAACATCCTCCTACTTGCCCGTCGAAAGACGTAATACCTGTGACGCAATACCGAACCACCTGTGTAAGGTTATTTGATGGATTAACAAACCTAATTTCTCATAACAAACTTACAAATTGTATTAACAAACATGGCTTCAATAAACGCAATTCAAAGTAAACAAATCACTTAGCTCCGCCCATTTACAGCTATGGCGTCTGCTCAGATTCACAAGATGTATTCAAATTTGCCACTATATATCGGTTGAAAACACTTTTTATACATTTTCTATAAAACTGATGAACAACTGCGCTCGCTATAATTCGCTTATCGATCAAATGATTTTTTCATGTGACGGCAGCCTTCCTATGCCCCAATGGACCTTAAAGGCGACACATGATTTAAGATCGAAAACTAAGCTCTAGATTGAAGTACGTGCAATAGTGGTAGCAAACTCAATGAGGAACTACACTTTTTAAAACATCTTCTTCTAACAATAGAAAAGAATCGGGGCTAGATGCCGACCGAAGAAACTTATGCAAACGCTGAATGCACAACTCGGCTAACTCGGAGAGATCGTGCTAATATAGTAAAAAAACAAAAACAAAGACCAGTGAAGGGAACTTTTAAAACCATGTCAAACTTACTTGAAGAACTTTTACGAGTTTTATGCAAACCTTATTTCGGACAACGCTGCCATCACGACGACATGGCTCGAGCTGGCAACGTTGTTCATAGGCGGAGTCTAATTTGATTTTTGGTGACGTTGGCATCACGCAGCAGTTGTGTCTAGCGGTCGGGCTAATAGTGTAGTAGGCATTTTTTTAAATCAGTGACTGATCCTGTTGTGTATTTTATTGGTAAATAAGGTAATGCAAAATAATTTATCGCTAACCTGAGGAGCATAAGTACGGAAAGAAGAAAGCAGGTCTAGAAAGGTACATTCAAAAAATAGGTTTAGAAAGGTTACATTCAGCTAAGCAGTATCAGTAGAAAAAACAAACAAAGGTTTTTCAGTATATGTAGGCTGGTTTTGTTCTACGTTGTCTTAATTAGGACAACCTTGTGCTTATTTATTACTGTATGAAATACAGTAATAAATACGCACAAGGTTGCTTATAAATGCTTATAAATGTGCTATAATTGTGTATATAATTGCTTATAAATGTGCTTATTTATTACTGTATGAAATACAGTAATGAATAAGCGCATTTTCCGGTCAGCCTTGCACATTTTGGGGGTATAAAATGGGATTCAAGTATTCCATTGTGTCGAAGAAATGGGTAAAGAGAAAGCTGTAGGCCTCCTGTCCAAAACCAAACCCAAACTTTGAAAAAGTGAAATCCCTTTCTGCTGTGAGCTGGAGGACACAGAACATGCCCCACCTCAGAGTAAAGCTGCAATTTAGAATTACATCCAAGCAACTTGCACAGCGTGTTGAATGGCTTTGTCTTTGCTCCTTGACTTTGACTCGAGTTTTGGTTTCCAGGTTCCTGTGTGGCGCTCTTTCCGTAATTCGTCGTTTCTCAAGAGTTGACGTGGTATCTGGAAATACAAAACAAGACCTCAGAAACAATGGCGACCGACTTGAAAGAAACAATGGCTACCGAATTGCACGAAAATGCTGCCCATTTGAAAGCGTGGGAGGATGACGCTTTCAATCAAATCAGGGACTTCGTTGCCGAAATCAATGTAATTCGTCCTCTCCACACATTCTTTAACTAAACATTCTACATTTACTACTTTATTACTACTAACATTTACTACATTCCGTCTAGGCTGAACATAATGCCTTCTTAGAAGAAATGTTGGAAGGCGCTCGAACTGCCATGGCTAGCGAACAGATGGTTTTACTCCCGAAAACTCCAGCGACTGTCCGCAAGCGTGTTGCTGTAGACAAGGAGAACCAAATTGAAGAAACCGTGTCACGCAGGCCAGGCAGGAAAGCATCTCAAGTAACTTTCCGCCTTCACGAACCCAATTCTTACTTACTAATTGTGTTCTTACTTACTTGATAGCAAGCCCAGCTGAAGATTGCACAGCATGTCATGTATTTTAATAGCAATGCCAAGTTACGACGCCCGACTGTCGAAGGAAACGCTGTTGAGCTACTAGCTCTTCCCAAAACGGCAGTCAAACCACCTCGTCGTAACAAAAAACAATCCCAAGCTGATGACCATACTCAAGTTCTCTCCCCCACGTTCCCAGCTCCAGTTCCAGTTCCCAACACAGAAGCCGTCCCTATTGAGCCAGATCTTTCAAGTTTCCCCGAAGTTCCCATAGTTCCTAAAGCCAGAAACTCTAGCAAAGGTAAATCTTGTGTTTCTTCGGGCGGCCGCAAATCGTCTTTGCATCCTGAAGAGCCGGTTCTTCCGGTTGAGCTTCCACTTGCTGCTCCAGATGTCTCAGAAGAAAAAACTGAGAAACCTGAAGCAGTTGAGCTTCCACTTGCTGCTCCAGATGTCTCAGTGGAGCAAACTGAGAAACCTGAAGCAGCTTCGGAAACTAATGTTGGTATTGTTGCTGCAACGAACCCAGCAGTAGTTCCGAATGTGCCCATCCCTAAGTTAAGTGCCCGCACGCGAGCAGCAGTCAAGAAGACTGAGATTCCTGCCGAAGAGAAGGATGAGAAAGCCGGAGAACCGGAAACGAGAGCCAGTCGAGCCATGACTAAGAAAGCTCGCAAGGGAACGAAGAAGAGCAGCATTGTCACTCCTTCAATGGAAGAAAAACCTGAGCAGCCGAAAGAGGAAGAGCCTGAAACTTTCAACAAGACATCGAAAGCCACGCCCCATCCAGTTGAAATGCCCTCACCTGTTCCCCAGAAACGCAAAAGTGAAGATTCCGAGTTGGAGAACTTCCAAAGTCCCAGCAAAAAGAGCCCTTGTGCTAAAGGCACACCGTGTAAACGCTTCTTGAAGGCTCTGACTCCTAAGTCTGGGAAGAATTTTACTCCTAAGCCAGTTTTCAGGTAAATCATCTGAAATTTTAATACTCGTAACCATTCATATTCTGCATTTTCGGGGATTTCGTTTCTATTCTAGCCCATTTCGAGCCAAGACGGTCCATGAAAAGGTCCAAGCCTTTGAGAATGCTGCTTCACCCATTTGCAAACCTGCCAGTACTACTGGAACAGATCCCCAAGCTTCCGCTGTGAAGAAGGGACGCTTTTTGAAAGTAGTTCTGGAGAAGCTTAGTATTGGAACCAGCAAATTAGGGAAAACTTACCCGATAGCTTCAACTCCAGCTCGTGCCAACTCCAAAACCGAGCCAGAAGTGCAAGAAAGGGAAGAACCGACCTCCGACTCCAACGAAGTCGCTGAAGAACCTGAGGTCCGTTCATTTAGGAAATCGTTGCTGCTTCTCCAACGTTCTGTAAGAAAGCCATGTCTGCAAATCTTTTGCTTTTCGTTTCTACGACAAGATTAGATTCGTTTCCTTTCTAGTATCTATTTTCTTTCTAGTATAATTCCTAGTAGATCAACTTACGTTGATTAGTAAGCTTGCTCTTGTTATGCTTCGTAATTTGATTGTATTATGTGTATTTCATGGATTTTTTCTTGATATTTTATTACTTTAGGGCCCTAGTTTGACGCAAGTTTTGGGTAAAAAGAGCTTGGAACGGGACAAACGTTCTGTAAGAAAGCCATGTCTGCAAATCTTTTGCTTTTCCTTTCTACAACAAGCGATTAGATTCATTTTTCTTTCTAGTATCGAATTTCTTTCTAGTATAATTCCTAGTAGATCAACGATTAATAGTATATCAATAGTAATAGTAATAATAGTATAAATAATAGTAATAATAATAATATAATATATATAATAATAATATAATAATAATAGTAATAGTATATCAATAGTAATGGTATATCATAGCAATAGTAGATCAACGATTAATAGATTACGTTGATTAGTAAGCTTGCTCTTGTTGTTGTGCTTCATAATTTGATTGTATTTTGTGAATTTCATGGATTTTTTCTTGTTATTTTCTTACTTTAGGGCCCGAGTTTGACGCAAGTTTTGGGTAAAAAGAGCTTGGAACGGGCCAAACGGATCTCGCTTATTAAGGACAAGAAGGTGTCGGCAGAAAGCACACTTCAAAATGTCGAAGAATCGTTTGCTTCTGCAACTTCGTTTGCTTCTAGCGTGAAACCGAAGAAGAAGACGCCGCTAACCAGAGTATGTCTTTGGATTTCAACCTGAACGTTTTCTAATGATTTCCTAATGATTTCAACCTGAACTTTTCTAATGGTTTTCTAATGATTTCAACATTTTCTAATTTATTTCGTTTTCTAATTTATTTGGAATATTATTCAGGCGATTTCTAATTCAACATGAACGTTTTCTAATTTATTTGGAAATTTATTCAATTTATTCAATTATTGTATTCAATTAATTCAATTATTTTATTCAATTAATTCAATTATTTTATTCAATTCATTCAATTATTTTATTCAATTTATTCAATTATTTTATTCAATTAATTCGATTATTTTATTCAATTAATTCAATTAATTAGTTCAATTATTTATTTAATTTATTCAGGCGATTTCGAAGCAGATTTCAGCGGGCCAGTTGGCCAGTAACACAGGCAGTGGATCCCAGAAGTACTTCTCGAATAGCAAAGTAAAACTACAAACTAGTTCTGAAACTAAGGACAATTCATGACTTTCTTCTTTCCATAGTCTACAAGTCGTTTAGGTACGAACATCGTTTCTGGAGTAACTTCTTTTCTGCCCAGTACGCAAGCCCTGGCTCCCAAAGTTATCGAAGCGGAAGAACGAGCTAAGAAGGAGGAGGAGGCTCGTCGTCGACGAGAGAAAGAGGAAGAAGCTGCTCGTAAAAAGGAGGAACTTCTGCGAGCCAAGGCTGAAGAGAAGAAACGGTATTCTGCTTTTGAAATGGAGAAAATGGAACTGTTATGCTTTATTTACGGTTATGCTTTTGAATTCACAGAATTGCAGAGGAGAAAGCTCAACGCGTCCACGCTTCTCGCTTGGCAAAAGAGCAAGAAATCAACAATCTTATCCAAGCTAAAGCGGCGTCCAAGCAAGAAAAAATGGCTGCTAATACGCAACAGTTGAAAGATAAACGCGAGCAAGATACTCTCAAGTACAGTTAGCATGTTTGGCCTAATCAGGGCGACTGGTTCGACTAAACGTATGGCATGTTGTTTAGGCGCAGGCAGTTGGCTGAAGTGAAGCGTTTGGAAGTGGAAGAACGGCGTCGAGCTGAAGAAGAACTCAAGAAGGCAAAATTGAAAGAGGCTGAGGAAGAGGAACAACGCAAAAACTTGGCGAAGAAGAAGGAAATGGAACAGAGAATCAAGTACGCCTTTTGATCTTCTTTTAATGTCCTCTACTATTTAGACATGAAACTAATTCATTGTAATTACTACAAAAATTCACGGTAATTCATTGTAATTACTAAACTAATTCATTGCAATTGTTATTATGAAGGCAAATGCAATTAGAACGCGAAAAGTACCAGCGAGCCATGACTAAATTTGCCAAGAGCAACTTGAACACTACTGTGACTTTAGAAGCCAATAAAAGTATGTATAGTATTCAATTTTTTTTTATTATTATTATTATTATTATTCTCATTTTATAATTATATTGGATTATATTGGATGTTAGCGTTTCCAAAAACGGTTTACTTTTCTTACAATGAGTTCACGATTGTTTCTTATTTTGGGTACTTTGTTGTGTTCATAAGTTCTTAAGTTTCTTATGTATTCTGAAAAGGCTCAAGTTTAATATGCGTTTTGTTTTGTTTATGAAAGCCTCCGATGACAACTACGATATGACTCCACGAGGCGAAAAGTACATGAAAGTGAACAGCACCAATGACTACGGACTGGAAGATTTGAGTTCTGGGGATTCTACGGATCAGGAGGACGAGCCACGCAAGAAAATTCCTTCTTGGGCTGCAGGTACTATCAAAATGGGGGGAAAAGGGTTAGAATATGAATCAAATGAAAAGTACAAATGTTTAGTCGGTTTAAATGGCAAGTTTTGTGGACATTAACTTGATAGTATTTCTTGTATTTATCTTAGGTCTTCCGTTGCAAAAAGCAATCAAGGAACAGAATTTGAAACCGCCTTCTTTGAACAGCGTTTTCCCTCCTCAAGAATTACTCAAGACTCTCCATTTGGAATCGATTTTCAAGAACAGCAATCGTAGAATGAGGTTAAAGCGAACGTCGAGTGCTGTTTGGAACTCACCTCCCAGTTATAAATCACTGATTCAGAATCGGGAGAGTTTGTAATTATCTTTTAAGTACCCTTTTTCTAAAGTTGCTATTTTCCTCCTTTTCATAGGCTTAATTTTCATTTATTCGCGTCCCAGCAAAATGTAAGCGCATTTTATTAGAGAGTTTCATTTCCAGTTATATGCAAGTTTCATGCACATAGCTTTTGGCAACAACATAGAATAGTTAGAAAATTGATTCAAATTCCGAGGCTCCTCCTCTGGGACCCGCATTTGAGCCAATCCAAGAACTCGTGTCCATGAAGGTTTTACATGTAAAGTTTGTATACAATTATTGAGCAAGTGTTGGTTTAATCAAAAGGGATATTCTGTAATAATGTCAGTGGTATAATAATTTAAATCACGGGAAAAACTACACTATGATCTTAGCCAAAAGGCCGAGAAGCGATAAAAAAAACGGGGGAAAAAGCTCTCATTAATTAAGTTCGGTAGTTTTATTGTTCCTTACTAGGTGGCACTTTTAACGGTTTAGAAACAACTTCACAACAAAAAATGTAATATTTTTTCATTGTATGCACATATATTTAAAGGTAAAAAGGATGTATAGTCTACAAATCTAAAGTCTTATTAGTCTTCTAATGTGTGTGTATATTTATCCGTAGAATGCGCCGTATGATTGGGCGTATCAAACTAAGTAGTTTAGTGCGAAGCACTAGTTTGGATAGTTTGCATGTTCCTCAAGCAGTTCTTCTCAAACCAGACCTGTCATTCGGAGAGAATAAAGCGAGGCTGGTTTCCTCTGACACCTTAACATGTGGACAAATGGCCAGGAGTCTAAGTCCACCCTCCAGTAATTTATTCAATTTGCGAGAAGTCTTGGAGAGTGATGGCTCGCCCATTTCCAAGGAGGTAAATCCTAACTCTATCTTTCTTAATATCTCAGGTATTTATATCTGTCTATCTTTCAAGGCTAAACTCAAGACGTTTATGACAGCATACCAATCGCTCGAATTCCCTGAAAAGGTGCCTATATTGCACGAACTTGCTGAAAAGTGTGGCGTAAACCATGAAAGTGTTCTAGAAATGGGCCAGCAGCTTCTCCAATTTCAAGTATATCTGTTTAAACTAGTTGGCAAGTCCAACTTCATTAATGTAACCTTACCTTTTTTTTAACCTTTTTGAAGGATAAAAGCTCTGAAGCTATCCTCTCATTAGAGGACAAACTGAAGCAAGTCTTAACCCCTCGTTACGCCCTACTTTTTAAAGAAATGGGCAAATTGGAAGGCGGAGTCAAGTTCTTGGTTGACATGAGAAAGGATTTACTAGTAATTTCTATTACCCTCCCCAAAGTATTCCCAGGCTGAAACTCTTTTGTGGTTTAGATATCCATTGACACATTACCACGAGATTCTGTGGCCATTCCATCTCTAAAATCCATGTCTAATTCACTGAAAGAGCTGCTAGCTGTCTGGTTTTCGGTTGGCTTGCTGCAACTGCAGCGGATTACATGGGAATCGCCTTGTGATCTGCTACAAAAGGTATTCAAACCCATGCCTGGACCCGAAACGTCAATCATCATTCGAAATAGGTGGCCGCTTATGAAGCGGTTCATCCCGTTCGTCATTGGACCGATATTAGACGTCGTGTAGGCTCTTACAGGCGCTGTTTCGTCTTTTTACACCACACGATGCCCAAAGAACCTTTAGTAGTATTGCACACAGCCTTGACGACCGAAATTTCTTCCTGTGTCCAAGATATTGTTCCCAAGAACCCCAGAGAAGATTCCGCAGGTAGCATTTGGACCTCTTTTCCTTATAAGCTAACTATTTCCTTCATTTATTAAAGATGAGTTGAGCATTGATTCGCCTCTAGCCTGCTCCGAGACCGAAAATCCTGATATTATCAAAGCTGCTGTATTCTATTCAATATCATCTTCTCAAAAAGGCCTTCAGGTACTCAATTCTACTTAATAATTCTAATAATTTAATATATAATTTAATAATTCTACTTAATAATTCAATACTACTTAACTCACAAAGACTTCTCCAATCTTCCATTATGCATTTCCAGGGTGTGGAACTGGGCCATTCCTTAATTAAACGCGTGGTAAGGGAACTTCAAAAGGAATTTCCGCATTTGGACCAGTTTTCATCTCTGTCGCCCATCCCTGGCTTCCGCAGTTGGCTCTTGGGCCATTTAAAAGACGTGGAGCAAAAGGCAGTTCCATTCATTCTCTCAACGAGCGATTTAGCTCAACTGGAAGCTGTGTTAACATCCCGGAGCCCCATTTGGGCCCAATTAAGGGAAGTTTTAGCCACAGGTCGTTGGGCGCACCAAGAAGAGCTGCGTAATGCACTAAGAATGCCCGTAATGAAGCTTTGTGCGCATTATCTTTTCAAGGAAAAGAGGCGAGGATACGCCCTCAATGAAGTCGGTAAGCAAATGTGGTACTCAAGTCCCTTTTAATTGGAATCGTAACCCTTTTTCCCCGTTCTAGCCAACTTCCATCTAAGGAATGGAGCCGTTTTGTGGCGCGTTAATTGGTTGGCGGACACTACAGTGCGGGGTTTGACCCAGTCCTGTGGCTTGATGGTCAATTATCGCTATTTCTTGAAAGACTGCGAACCGAACATGCACTGTTACTCCGAAGCAAAAGAAATTAAAATATCCGAGCAAATCCAGAAGCTAGTCCCTGTGATTCACAAGTTGTAAAATAGCCCAATTTAGCATGGCAATCTCGGCATTTTTTTTTCTTTTCTGATTGATTTTAGTAAAAACGTCTGGTGGAATTTAACCTTCTCTTTTGTGTGTATCGAGAACCCGTACATAATATCTTTTCCCGTGGAAAAAGCCATGAATTTTTTGGTTTTGGCAGCTGAAGCATGTTTGAAAGTCTATTCTTATTGATTGCTAGGTTTCGCCTGGCCGTTTTCAAGGTACACGAACTCGGAATAACGCGTCGAACATCGATTTGGGGTCGGTCGCCCCTGCCCTTTTGTGGTCGAGTACGAAAGACGTCAATAGTTCAATATGCAGCCGGAAATCCACCTATTCGCTCTTCCAGACATGGCTCACGTGAGTCGCAACCGTTGGCACAACCGTTATTGTAGCCAAGGATGAGTGCTCACCACCACGACAAACGGATCGCTTTACTCCAAGCGTTTAACAATGGTCATTTTCGGCAAGCGCAGTTGTTACTCGAGTCTGGAATGGAAGTCAACTACCGAGATGTGCAAGGTACAACTCGCTGTGGATTCCATTTGAACTAGTTTGAGTCCATTGTTTGAAATTGCAGGGAATACTCCGTTGGTGAAGGCGATTGTATCCGCCGTAGAAGCGTCGATGAAAAGGCGTTTATTGCGGCTGTTACTAGCGTCAGGAGCTGACGTCAATCTCCCAGATCCAGCTGGACTCACTCCTGTTATGCATGCAGTTATACAAGGCGAACTGGACTCGGTAGCAGTGCTCATGACACAAGTAGAGACAAAAGACAGTGAATTATTTGGCGAACGCTATATTTATAACGAACTTGTAGGAAACTTGGGATGCGAAGGGACAAGACCAAGACGGGAATAGTGCCTTGATGCACGCTGCTATGCTAGGTCGAAAAGATATTGCTGGGGTCCTACTCAAAGGACTACGAAACTTACAAACCATCGTATGTTTAGGTGAGTTTTTTGCGCCATAGTTTCTAAATTTGGGAATGTATTGATAGTGCCTAGTTGTGTGGTTGCCTGGTTTATCTATAAGACCGTTCTTTTTGTTTAAAACGTTAGTTTAAGCGCCACTAGACCGAAATTCAGACGTGGCGTCTGAATTTCGGTCACGGTGCGCGTGACATTAATTCAGTTCTTTATCATAAAGTATTTGGTAAATGCGAACTTTATCATACAGTATTTAGTAAAGTGCAAAAAAACCCCAGAAAATTCCATAAAAATGGTTTGTTTAAGTGCAAAATATATTAGTGTTTACATTTTAAAGGGATTTTATTTGAACCCTTTGTTTACAAACTTGTGTACCCATCGTAGAAGTGCAATTAAAAGTAAAATAAGTCAAATAGGGAAGTCAGTGATCACAAGAATTAAAACTCCTAATCTAGTCAAGTCATCGAGTCATGTTTGTGGTTTATGTTTGTTATGTTATTATTGTTATGTTGTTATGTTTGTTTATGTTTATTATGTTATTATTGTTATGTTATGTTTGTTTATGTTTATTATGTTATTATTGTTATGTTGTTATGTTTGTTTATGTTTGTCATGTTATTATGGTTATGTTTGTTTATGTTTGTTATGTTCTTATGTTTGTTTATGTTTGTTGTGAAGTATTTGCATTGCGTATTTTCTTTAATGTCAGTTTTTTGGACCGTTTTCTTGCCGTTTAGGTCAGAAGAATGCAGAAGGATTAAATGCAGAGCAATTAGCGTTGGTAAACGGCCATTATGAAGTGGCAGCCTTTCTGACTGAGCAAACTCGTTTTTTTCCGGATTTGAAACACGAGTTTGCCGATTTGAGATTTGACTTGGACACTGTTACGCCTCTGATAAGCCTGCCGGCTCCTCCTATGGACTTCATTCAAGTGAAAGAGGAGCATATCCTTACAGGCAGTCATGTTCTTAATATCGACTCGTCCCCTGATGCTAGTTTACCATCAGGGGCGTTTCACTTTCTCACGATCCCTGCTGGGGACGACAAAGAAAGTATGGGCGACAACCTGCAATTAACCTCAAGGCCAAAAGAGGCCTTAAGACGACCTCGACATTCAGGTCTTCGTCTAGTGTCCTTGGAAGAGGGATACCCAGACGAACTTGCCTTGGATCTGGCCGACACGCCCATCATGGGTCTCCGCCCGGCTCCGCCCAGGACTTTCGCGGTACGAACGACACGAATTGGCTTAGAACCTGTAGCTACCCTAATGAAAGCTCCCCGGCAGCTGAGAAAACTCATCGATAAAGACAAATCGAAGAAACTGATGCCACCATCCAGGAGCAGACCATCATCGCCCACGCCTTCTCCCACGCGAGAACATTTACCTCAAGTTAATCTCGCCTCTCGAGCCTATCCATCTGTAGATTGGGATGTTGAAAGCTTAGCGACTCCTGAGCTGGAACTTAAGCGAGCTTTGCTGCCCCTAGAGCCACTCTGTTTTAAGGAACGTGAGGTTAAATTTGCCAGGCGTCGAAAAGCATCCGCGAATTCGCGTTGTATGTTTTCGAAGGGTTTTCTGGCTGTTCACGACACACAGCTGGTTAAAAGCATGCCAGATGTTAGCAATAGCAGTAGCACGGTAAGTTTAGCCGATGCATTTGCTAGGGACCAGAAAGTTAATGAACAAAGTCCCAAGATCTTGTCCTCGTCATTGCCAGCTTTGCCATTACAGTCGCCACCAAGTTTTGAAGCTCACAACGGCTCGAAAGCTAGCAGTGGGACCTTATTCTTGCCTTACGTTCGTAATCTTTCTCACGTAACTGCCGAACCTAAGTCCACCATATTTCAATTAGCATCAAGCACATTACACGGCCTTGGGATGTCGCGCTAAATTGGAATTCGTGGATAATTAATGTTGTATGAACTGTGTTATTTATGTTCTATGAGCTCTGATGGGAGTGTGCGTATTTCGCATGATGCATTACAGTGATATTCAACAATAATACTAGCTTTAATGGATGAAGAAATAGGAGAAACAACGGATAACGTTTGAATTAGGCGCGCGAAAAGGCTACCAACCGCCTGCGGTAATCCCAACCAATGGGAATTCGTGTATAATTAATATTGTATGAACTGTGTTATTTATGTTCTATGGGCTCTGATGGGAGTGTGCTGATATGTGTAAGGTCTTAGTACGTGTTTCGCATGATGCATTACAGTGATATTCAACAATAATACTAGCTTTAATGGACGAAGAAATAGGAGAAACAACGGATAACGTTTGAATTAGGCGCGCGAAAAGGCTACCAACCGCCTGCGGTAATCCCAACCAATGGGAATTCGTGTATAATTAATATTGTATGAACTGTGTTATTTATGTTCTATGGGCTCTGATGGGAGTGTGCTGATATGTGTAAGGTCTTAGTACGTGTTTCGCATGATGCATTACAGTGATATTCAACAATAATACTAGCTTTAATGGAAGAAGAAATAGGAGAAATAACGGATAACGTTTGAATTGGGCGCGCGAAAAGGCTAGCATACCGCCTCCGGTAATGTCAACCAATGGGAAGAGGCCAACAACGCGGCAGTCGAAATCGTAGAATTCTCTAGCTTGAGCAAGAGTTAGAGGAATTTGCTGCCGGTTTATAAGCTAGGTTCATTACCGATTTTGACTTGGGCGGATGGTGATTGTAGTAATTAGCTGTGAAAGTAATAATCTCGTCTCCTGATTCGTTTATCGGTTAAAATTCGTTATCTTTGCCTGTCGAAGACCACAGCAGCGCCGCAACATTTGTTTTCATTGTTGAGTTTGTGTTTTAGTTGTTACAAATTGCTTTTACATTGACCATGGAATCAAGAACTTTAATTGCCTGCCTTATGGGTGTGTTATACTGCCTACTTAGTTTGTCAACTGCTTTAAAAAAAGACGACTGCGAAGGTAACAAGTAATTTTTTCTCATCTCAGAAGTTATTTAAAAAACTCAAACTTTACCATGTTCTCGTTTTGCAGTTTGCATCCACGTCGTAGACAAGTTTGCTGCCACCTTAACAGCAGAGGAACGTAAAAGTCCTAAAGTTATAGAAGACAAATTTAGGCAGTTTTGCAAAGAGAGCAAAGGAAAGGAAAATCGCTTTGTAAGTTACAGATTCAGCACTTTCGCGCTTTGAAAATGGGTGTGCTTATTCCTAATGACGTTCTCTTTAGTGCTATTACATGGGAGGCGTTGCAGAATCTGCCACTGGCATTTTGAGCGAGCTTTCCAAGCCTCTGTCTTGGTCTTTGCCGTCAGATAAAGTTTGCGAAAAATTGAAAAAGAAGGATAACCAGATCTGCGACCTCCGCTTCGGTAGAATTGACTTTTGTACGCTTGTGTATCAGCTCTTGATTTTTGTTTACGTTCACAGAAAAGCAAATTGACTTAAAAACGGTGGAACTCAAGAAATTGAAGGTTCGAGATTTGAAAAAGATTCTTAACGACTGGAATGAGGACTGTGACGACTGCATCGAAAAGGGAGATTTCATCCGAAGAATAGAATCTTTGAAACCCAAATACATGAAAGAAGACCTTTAAGAGTCAAGCAAGTCATTAAGTATCTTCGAAGGGTGTCTGTGTGGTTTTCCTTTAAAAATTTTCTGGGAAAATCTCGGGTTGCACGAGTGGCATTACGATTAATGAGTGGTCCGTATGACTAGGTGTTTAGTCTGCTTGGGTTCTTGTCTTTGAAGTGTTATTTATTGCAGTTTTGTGCGGATCGAAATTGCAGTCGGGCGAAAACAATCGAATACAACGCTAAAAAGACTTGTAAAATCTCTACAAATTTCCGTGGATATTACAATCAGCAGGGAGACTCTTGTTTATGTTTCGTAGTAATCGAAACAGCCCATTTTCCATGGAATTATTAAGACTAAGCTCGTGTAAAAACGGTTGCTGCACTAAGGTCTAGTTTTATCCACCTAAGCATAGTAAACTCACCCTTAGCGACGTCTTTACACAGTATTTTACCCCATATCTATCCAATATTTTTTGTTTAGAAAATATTTAGAAAATTTTTATCCGCTCTTTTTTTAACGACTTTCTTTTCGTGCCGCGTCAAATAGCAATTAAGCTAAAGAAAATTTGAAAAACGGTTGTTGCACTAAGGTCTAGTTTTATCCACCTAAGCATAGTAAACTCACCCTTAGCGACGTCTTTACACAGTATTTTACCCCATATCTATCCAATATTTTTTGTTTAGAAAATATTTAGAAAATTTTTATCCGCTCTTTTTTTAACGACTTTCTTTTCGTGCCGCGTCAAATAGCAATTAAGCTAAAGAAAATTAGAAAAACGGTTGTTGCACTAAGGTCTAGTTTTATCCACCTAAACATAGTAAACTCACCCTTAGCGACGTATTTACCCAGTATCTTACCCCATATCTATCCAATATTTTGTAACGACTTGTATTTTTACAATCACAGAGAAAGTCGCTGTGGTTTAGATTGTTACAACTTACGATCACTAGGCATTAATTTGTTACATTTATTATTGAAAAACTTACATACGACTTATATTTACAATTATTTTAATTAGAATTACAGTTTTATTATTATTTTTATTATTTTAATTACAATTATTATATTAATTACATAAAATTAAAGAGAACGCGCTCTGTTTTAAATTTTCAAAATTTAAGATCACTAGGCGTTAAGTTTCATTTATTAAGTTTTTATTTAAAAGCTTTCAAAAACTTTCAAAAGCTGGAAATAAACATCGCCCAAGAAAAGTGGAGAAATTCACACATAGATGGTGCCACAGTGCTAAACGGCGCTCCAATCACATCGAATGTATCCATAGCAACACCGACCAGACGACTCGGACATGAAGTCCTGGGGAGGAAAGGTGGGTCTGTTGTTTTTCTCCCCGATTTTTTAGTCTTGTGCTTTTTAGTTTATTCAGGTGATATAGTTAGTGACTCTATTTCATATTTTTGTAACTATCCAATGACCATGGATAGCAAAGACTATGACTTGACTCGGAACTTGACCCTGCTCTTTTTCCTGGAGCGGTTGTTAGAACGAGGCCAACCTAGATCTTTGCATGACCTCAGCTGTCAATTTGGCTCAAAAGGCTTCACCAAAACCATGCGACAAATCGCAGGTGGTTCTCAGTCAGGCTTACGCAAATTCCTGGGCCAATATCCGTGTTTATTCGCCGTGGATGGGGATTTTGTGACCGTGGCAGAGCTGACGAATGCAGACCCTGCTGCCTCCACTGTTGGTGGCAAACGCGACTATGAAAACGAAGCTATCGAGTACTTTCGCGACAAAATGCTCCAATACGGCGAAGGCACCGAAGTCCCTATCAAAAGCCTCTTGGGTCACCGGTCGCAAGCTCCTCCTGAAGTCCGTCACATCTCTGGGCAACACATCAAGGAATTCTGCGACTTCTTGAGCCGCCACCCCGAAATGTTCGTCGTAGGCGAAGAATCTTTGATCCTGAAAGAATTCGAAGGCATGGAGTCGAAACCGTTTAAGGAATTGGATGTCCCACGTTTGGATCCTGAGGTCGCCAACCGATTTTTGGTCTATTTCCGCATGTGCATCGACGCCCAAGGTCCCAAACACGTCGAAGAGCTGTTCCAGAACGTTGTCAACAACTACCCCAAGGAGTCCTGGTCCTGTTTATTCAACAATGCCCATGACCTCCAGACCTTCTTTAAAATGCACTCCAATCTCTTTCATGTCCAGGCCAATGTCGTCGACATTGTGCCCAATGCTCAGCGTACCAAGATCGCTTTGCCAAACCCCAATCCGACTCCAACGGTGGTCCAACGCGATGAAATCTCAGCGAATTCAGAGTCAGCTCCTTCGCCCACGCCCTACTCTCTGTCCCCGCCCCCCAACGCTGCTACAGCTAGCCAGCAGCATCCTTCACTCAAGCAGCGAGTCAATTCCATCGTGCTTAAAGCCCTGGCGGAGAATACGGGGAAGGATAAGGATTTGCGGGACCGCAATCCCCATGTTTCCCATTCCAATTCACCCGCTGACTCCCCTACGAGAGATGTGACCAAAGTGAAGGTCCTACAAGCGTCCAAAGTAGTCGTTTCGGTCAAAGAATCGCTGGGCATTGTGTCGGAACTGCTGGCTGCCAAGAAACCAGTGTCGTTTGACTTGGAAGGAGTGAATCTGGGCCCTAACGGGGAAGCTACGATCGCGTTAATTGGAACTATGTCCGGCCTTATCTACATTTTCGACTTGGTCACCTGTCCCGCTCTGATGAGCCAAGGCTTGGTAGCCACTTTATTAGAATCTCAGGATGTCGTCAAGGTATGTAGAACAACCGATATCTTTGATCGAAACTTGTCTTTTGCAGGATCTTATCCATTTTATTACAGCCCAGGTACTGTACAAACGGATGTAACACAGTAGAGAGGTTTAGACAGGAGGATAACAACGGTTTCTTCCAATGTCAGGGGTTTTAGGACCTGCTTTCTCGGTTTCAAGAGGTTGTGGCAGTACTAAGGAACATAGGAGGGGAGGCATTCACAGACTTGCCCGACTTGCCTAAGCATGCCTAATGTACTGGGGAAAAACGTTCGAAAAGAGAGCAAAACATTGGCGAAGCGGGGGAGTGGCCAACTTTCGGACTATTCTGGGGAGTTTTAAACTCACCTAAGATCCTATTTGGCATTGCGTGACCTTTTTTGGAACTGAACTGGGTGGTTTAGGAATGTACTCTTTGATATTACGGCCTTTTACTTGAGTGTATTCTGGGGCCTGAGAAAGTCGGTCCAAAACCTGTACATTGGAAGAAACCCTTGTTAGCCTACTGTGTAAACCGTTATACTGTGGCATGTAATAGCATAAGCTTACTGTGGAACTGCATTCTAAATTGTCCGGGTTTGGGGCAATTTGCCTGCTTGAATAAGGAACGTTTAATGTCAAGAAATTCTAACTTTTAAAATAGAATGTTTTGTGCCAACAGAACTTGTGATTAGCTAATGGAGGTTCTGAACAATGATTACGAGTATTTGAACGAGATTTTCTTGAATTTTTCTAGTTTTATATGGTTTATTTTCTAGTTTACATAGTTTTTCACCAACTCTGCCCAATAAAAGCAAGCTTTAGTTAACCAGAGAATTGTTATGTAAACGGTTAACGTTTGTCGTATACTGCTTTTAATCTGACAAAGAATGTTTCGTTCCAATAATGGAATCTCAATGGAACAGCATATTATTTTGAACAATGAAAACCGTGTTGAGCACGCTTAACCTTCCTTATACTAGGGAATTTCGCATTGCAACGATGAAATATCTCAAGACGACAGGTTTACGTTCTAAACAATGGAATTTACGTTGCAGTAAAGGTAGAGGTCTTGACAGCTGTTAAATTCACGCCGTGGTAGGGCAGCTTGCTTCCCATAAAGGTTTCTGCGGTTTTTGCGTCGCTTTTGCGTAAAATTTCATCCCAATAATGAAAATTCCTTCGCAGCTTTGAGAAGTTGGTTGAACACGAGGTTGTATGGAACAATGAAAGTTTCTACAACGGATTTATCTACGTTAGAAAGACTTTGAATCAATGGGAATTTACTTAGCGGTGACACGTACGAGTCAAGTTTACGAATACGTCGTAACAGGTGGCAAACTACTTTGTTATCGAAAGCCAAGGAATAGTAATTACGCAGACGATCTATATTGTTTCTTTGTGCGTCTGACTTGTTTCATGTATGTATACGCTGTATTAATTTACGCTGTATTTTGTATTAATTTATTGCTGTATTAATTTGTTTCATGTATGTATATGCTCTATTAATTTATGTTGATAAAACTTGCAGTTTTAGTTTACACACTTAGTATCGTGATTCAAGCTGGGTTTGATCGATAGCTAGAGTGTATGGTCGTATAACATGGTAATCGCTGAGTGAGGCGTCACGCGATATGAATACTTACCCCAAAAAATCTTATTTTATTGATTGGTTTTATTTATTGTAGGTTTGCCATGATGTGATCTGACTTGTTTGATGTATGTATATATGTATGTATATATGCTACATTAGTTTATCTTGATAAAACTAGTAGTTTTAGCTTACACACTTAGTATCATGATTCAAGTTGGGTTTGATCGATAGCTAGAGTTTATGGTCGCATAACATGGTAATCGCTGAGTGAGGCGTCACGCGATATGAATACTTACCCCAAAAATCTTATTTTATTGATTGGTTTTATTTATTGTAGGTTTGCCATGATGTGAAGAATGATAGTGCCGCCTTAGCCTGCAAATGGGGTGTCACGTTGACCAACGTGTTCGATACGCAGGTGAGTCAATTAGGCAGGTAACGGGGCTAGGAGAACACGAGAACCAAAACAACCCAAGCTTGCTCTCGTTTGCCCGTAACTTTTCAACCCCAAAAGGCTACAAAGTTGTAACAAAAGCGAATATAGCCACAAGCAAAGGGATTTTTTGGGAAATTTTCTGAGGTTATTTCCCTTTTTTTGGTCTTTTAACGTTTCGCCCGAAACACTTGAAAAGACCTGGAGAAAATTGTAACAATTCCCAGTTGTTTTCTTTTTTTTGCTCCCCCTTTAGGCTGCTCATGCTGTGCTTCAGTTGCAAGATTATGGGAAGCCCGTGCATAAGGTGAAGAGCGTGAGTTTAAACACGCTATGTGAGGTTTATGGAGCGCCTGCGAATCCTTTCAAGGATTTGGTTAAGACGATTTACAGGAGAGACCAAAGGTTTTGGGCACGAAGACCCCTCACCCGCGATATGGTTCTCTACGCAGCGTTTGACGTCTGGTCGTTGGTCCCTACCGTCTTCCAAGCCATGGAGAAGTAAACAGAAAATAATGAAAGACGTTTTTAACCTTTTTGTTTTATTAGAATGATAAAAACTGAATTCCGTCCACTTTTAACGGAACTTTGCCAAGAAAACCTTCAAACTTTGCTCCAGCCAGAGGAAGTGAAACGGCGTAAAAAACAGCGGAAAGTTGAAATGGAAGTTTTGGAACTAAAAACCAAGTTGTCATCCGTGCAAGGCAAAGGTGTTGTTCTGAGCAACAGGGAGATTCGTTTGCTCAGGTGGGAGAGAGGATTGTGCAAAATTAGAAGTCTGGATGGGAATTCAAATCAGACTATTTTTCTGATTTTTTCTTTTCTTTCTCTTTTTTTGCTTTAGGCACTTGGAGTTGACGGATGAGGAGAAGGAAAAGTTGGAAGGATCCTATAAAGTTGCCAAGAAGCTTGAAAAGTTGCAAAGCAAAACTAACCCCGAAGGGTAAAACATAATTCAAAGAATTTGAAAGTCATTTTATATTGGTTTTACTTGGGCGTGTTTGGGGAATTAGGAGAGGCCAAACGCCCGATAGCGTGGAAGAGAATTACGATAGCTTGAATGGGGAAAGAGAATGGAGAAGTTTAGACAGCGTGGGTAGTAGCAGCGAGAAAACGTCCCCCGAAACGTCCCTCACAGGCTCCAATGGTAAACATTGCAATTTCTTGCGATTTTGTTAAAAAAAAGAAAACTTTTCCAGAAATTGCGACCAAAAATTGGAAATGTTTTGTTAAAGAGATTCTGAAGTACTTGTGCGTAGTAGTACTTGAATTTCGAAGAATTACTTAACGGAATTGAATTTTACTGATAAAAAAAATCCGTGGATGTTCAAGTAGTTGATCTTTTCTGTCAACAGATGACACTAATGTCGTACCCCCTAATACCTTCCAGCGATTTTGTTATGAAAAGAAAACTTTTCCGGAAATTGCGACAAAAAATTGGAAATGTATTGTTAAAGAGATTCTGAAGTACTTGTACGTAGTAGTACTTGAATTTCGAAGAATTACTTAACGGAATTGAATTTTACTGATTGTTGTTATTGTTGTTGGACTGTTTTTAGTCAAAACTGTGCCATCTAACGGGCACATTATCGACTACTTCTGTCCATTTTTTTTATAAGATTATTTCTTAAACAAACTTTCTTTTGATCTTATTATTACTATTAATATTATTATTATTAATTTTACTGATTAAAAAATTGGTGGAGTTCAAGAAGTTGATCTTTTTTTGTCAACAGATGGCACTAATGTCGTACCCCCTAATACCTTCCTGCGATTTTGTTAAGAAAAGAAAACTTTGAAAGAAATTGCGACAAAAAATTGGAAATGTTTTGTTAAAGAGATTCTGAAGTACTTGTGCGTAGTAGTACTTGAATTACTTAACGGAATTGAATTTTCCTGATGAAAAAAATCGGTGGAGTTCAAGTAGTTGATCTTTTCTGTCAACAGGTGACACTAATATCGTACCCCTAATATCATAATAATTACAAAACAATAGTTACAAAACTTACAAAACAAAAGAAAAACAAAGAAGATTTCAAAAAATTTAACGATGTAATTGAATGTTTAATTAAAATATCTTAACTGTATCTTAAACTATCTTTAAAATGTCAAAAAATCTAGATGTATGATTTATTTAAACTTATTCAAGTTATGAAAATTTTAAATAATTTGTATATTTAAATCTTCTGACGCAGTGTTTTAAGATACTTAAAAAAAGATTCAATTGTATCATTAAATTTCTTTTAAAATTATGTTTCAAGTTGCATAATTCTCAGGAAATAGAAACGCGTTGTCTGGATTTAGTGACAAACGTCTATACTGTATCCCGCTGTCAAATATGACACCATTGTGTCATCTTCGAACGATGCCTTTTCTTTATTCAGCTAATGGACTGAAAGAAAGTACAAGTTCTAACGATTCTTGTCAGCAAAACTTGCATCAAGTTGCATAATTCTCAGGAAATAGAAACACGGTGTCTGGATTTAGTGACAAACGTCTATACTGTATCTCGCTATCAAATATGACACCATTGTGTCATTTTCGAACGATGCATTTTTCTTTCGTCAGCTAATGAACTGAAAGAAAGTAAAAGTTCTAACGATTCTTGTCAACGAAACTTGCATCAAGTTGCGTAATTCTCAGGAAATAGAAACACGTCTGGATTTAGTGACAAACGTCTATACTGTATCTCGCTATCAAATATGACACCACTGTGTCACTTTCGAACGATGCCTTTTCTTTTTTCAGCTAATGGACTGAAAGTACAAATTCTAACGATTCTCGTCAACGAACCTTGATCGAAGTCGTTACCTAATCTAACTTAAGCTAACCTAACCTAATGCATTTCCAATCCAACTACCTATTTTTAACTATAATGACACCTTTTTGTCATTCTTTTATTTGTCATTCCAATATCTTGAAAGAGTCCAACAAAGTTCGAAGAAAAAATTTTAAAAAAATCAGAAGAAGTTTTTAAACCTTTGCTACTAAATCCTATTTTATTTTTAACAAACAGGTTTCACTTTGTCGCCTATGAATGGCACGCCTTACTCCAGTATGAGCCTGACTGCCTCTATGATGGCGGTCGACGACATTCTCGCCAACGTGGAGATGGACAAAATGGAGAAGATTGAGCACTTGGAAGCCATCTTAACCGCCGCCACGACTGCCAATACTTCTTTACAAACCACGCCCGAAGTTTGGTCCATGGGCGCACTCTGCAGCTGTAATTGCCACCAGAACCCTTCCCAAACGGCCGAAGAAGAACCTAGTCCCACACGCTCATCGTTTCGAAGCGTTTCTGCTTGTGCTCAAGGCTCGCTGGGCAAAAGCGACGCGGAATGCCAGACCCTGTCCACTGGGGACATTGTCATTACCAAAGTGTTCTTTGTAGACAAAGAAGCGGACCGATCTTTGACCTCTTCCCCCAAAAAATGAGGAAAAAGATCAAATGAGCTGTAAAGTTGCGATTATTTGGTCCTTTTTTTGGGTTGAACCACCGGCCAAGTGGTTTTTAAACGATTTAAACGATTCTTCTTGCTTGGCGCCAAGTTATGCACGATGATGCCTTACGATTTTCGTTTGCAGGAACCGAAAACTAAAGAAAAGAAAAGAAAAATTTAGGCTATTTTACCTTTTTCGTTCCCGAAGCAAAGTTGAAAGGTTTCGGAGCTAAACTTTGTAACATCACTGTCAATTCCTTGTGTCTTTCTACACTTTTAAAACTATTACGAGTAGGGCAGAACACAGATCCCACACTCTTCTTCAATTACAGAAGGGTTAGGAGATACGGAGTTAATTTAATACCTCTTTTTCCCCATTTAAACATTTTTATTGGGCGAAGGGATTCTTTTGGTCGTCCCACTTTCATCGTATTGTAAAGTGCAGGCGAGCTAAATTATTTATAACCTTTTGTATGAGTATTATCAAGTTATTCCTTGATTGAGGCAACTAAACGTCAAAAGAAAAAGAGAAAAAGATTTGAAAAAGAGAAAGAAAAGCAAAGAGCGTGGCAATCAGGGTTGGCCTTATCAGTGCATAGGGGAATTTGTAATGTAGCCAAATAACGTACACGAATAGACGCAAACTTAACAAAAGAAAAGTGTCAGTTTGTATTTTAAAACATTTGAAATACCAACAACCATGTTTAAAATAGAAAGGAATGTGTGGAGGCACGTGAAAACTGGAGTTAAGTAGCTTCTTGGGTTTGTTAGCTGAGTTTTAAGCCTTTTTTCTTCAGATCCTCCTTTGCTTCAAGTATCTCCTGTAGAAAGAATGACAGAATGAGTAAGAGAGGCGTCGAGAGCAGTTCTACATGAATGTTTAACGTAATTAAGTAAAAAATACAGTAATGAAAAGTGATTACTTTTTGCAGTTCCTCAGCTGCTTCGGTGCAATCGTTGAAGTTATACACTCGCCAGGCAATAGTCAAGACAGAATATACCTAAGACAGAAAGTATTAAGGATTAGTTTAGGTTAATTTACTTTTGTACAAATTACAAAACATTAGAGAGAACTTACCCCGAACGCGAAAACTAGGTAAACAGGAGACAAGAGAATGAAGTTATAGTGTTTTCTTGTTATTGGGTTCTGGATTTGTTCAGTGACTACTGCTGCCCAAGTGCCAAGAAACAAGCCAACTCCCAACAACCACTGCATTAACTTCGTCATGACTTATTTATCGGTAAAAAAGCATCTAAACGCAAGGCCGATCAAAGCAAATTCGGATAGTCCAAACGCGAAGTGCGAACCATGAACTTGGTGACAACTTCTGTTCACCAAGTTCATGGTTCCTTCTTCTGATTTGAGTCTAGAGTACGAAATAGCTAATGTCTCTTAGCTTAAAGACACAGTAATTTTAGTAACTAGTATTTCTAGTAACTAGATTCTAACTATAATTTTAGTAAATAGTATTTTAGTAACTAGATTCCAATGACATTGCTTAGTATAGTGGTTTGCGGTCAATATATTTCGCACTATGCGATTCGCGCTCAAGCGTTTTCAGCGCCGCGTATAGTACTGCAAGTACTATTTCTTATTCATCCCAATAGGTGGTGTTGAGTGCTACTTTTCTGTGTTTAAAACGATATTTATATGCGCAGTTTGGTGGCGTGCAAGTGTTGACATCCCAAGTTAACGTTTGAAGTGAAAATAAGTTTAAAAAATGGAAGCAGATGCTGCTGACCATGGCCGCGTGATTGTGCACGTTGACATTGATTGTTTTGATTGATTGGTTCGTTCGTTCATGGTTCGTAGAATCTGTTTAAGTCACCAAGATTTGAGTCTAGAGTATGAAATAGCTACTGTCTTTTAGCTTAAAGATACAGTAATTTTAGTAACATAGTCTTTAGTAGTATTTCTATTTGTATGGTATATAGATTCCAATGAAATTAATTAGTATAGTGTTTTGCGGTCAATATGTTTCCCACAATGAGATTCGCGCTCAAGCGTTTTCAGCGCCGCGTATAGTACTGCATGTACTATTTCTTATTCATTCCAATAGGTGGCGTTGAGTGCTACTTTTCTGTGTTTAAAACGATATTTATATGCGCAGTTTGGTGGCGTGCAAGTGTTGACATCCCAAGTTAACGTTTGAAGTGAAAATAAGTTTTAAAAATGGAAGCAGATCATGGCCGAGTGATTGTGCACGTTGACATTGATTGTTTTTACGCCCAAGTGGAAACTTTATTGCATCCAGAATACCAGGACAAACCTTTGGGCGTTCAGCAAAAGCATTTAGTGGTCACGTGCAATTACTTAGCCCGCGCCAAAGGCGTGACAAAGCTAATGGCCGTCAAAGACGCCAAGACGTTGTGCCCCGATTTAATTTTAACCCTTGGCGAAGATTTGGCTAAATACCGTGCAGTGTCCAACCAAGTTCATGACCTCCTTTTGTCGTTTAGTGACCACGTTGAAAAACTCGGCCTGGATGAGAACTTTATTGACGTAACAGATTCAGCCGTTGCCCAAGTAGCGTCCGGCGGAGCGCCACCACGCCGTGGCCACGTGGCCAGCGGTTTGAAAGCTCGCGCCACCGGAAATACGTCATACCCGGCCAATCTTGACGCGTTAGAACCTGCTTTATGTGATTGTGGTTGTTACGGCCGACTAACCGCCGGTTCACTCATTGCGGGTGCAATTCGAGAGCAATTAAAAGGTACTTTAAACTTAACTTGCTGTGCTGGCATCGCCCATAATAAGGTATTAGCCAAATTGGTGGGTAGTACCCACAAACCGGACCAACAAACGACCCTTTTCCCGTCTTCAGCGCCAGGTTTTATGCGAAACTTAAACACAGTGCGTTCAATTCCTGGTATTGGCCATGCTACCTACTTGAAACTGCAATCGCTCAACATTGAAACGGTTTTGGAACTTCAAACCTGTTCCAAATCGACCTTAATTAGTACTTTTGGATCCTCGGCTGCGAATTGGCTACGAAACTTGAGTTTGGGCATCGATCCCAGCCCCGTTAAGCGTACTGGAAGGTCCAAATCCATTGGTTGTGAAGACGGATTCAAACCCGTGATAACTTGGACAGAACTCCAAGAGAAATTTACTGCTGTATTAAAGCGTGCTTGGAAACTGGTGGTCGAGGATGGTCGAATGCCTCGACAGGTTAAAATCACGCTTAGAAAAGCGAGCGAACGAGTAGTTAAACAAACTGCTTTGCCTAATTTCTGCCTGACGTCTGACAGAGCTGCAGTTTTGTCTTTGATCCAAGAAGAGGAATTGATCCAAGCGATTCGAAACACAGTGGGACGAATGCTAGACGTTTGTAAACCGTTTGGGATTAATTTGGTTGGATTGTCCTTTACAAATTTCAGGATTCCGTCAACCAATTCGGAGAATTCCATCGCAAAGTTTTTCTCAAGTGGACCATCAACCTCTTCCTGTCCTCCGTTGAAGAAATTTAAAGCTGAAGAGTCTTCCAACGTTCCTAAGAATAGTTTGCTGCGTTATTTTCCTAGAAAATGAAGAGGAATACAGGTGAGATGAGGCAAGAAACATTTTTTGAATTTTTACAATTTTTTTAATCGTTAATTTGTGTATTTGGTACAGGTAAAACTGGCGTACTGGCTTACTACAATACCCAAATTGGCTCGAGGACGTTTAGAGAGGTCCAGAACACGTCCAGGGACGTGCGAAAGACCTAGGAGAGAAATGGCAGGCCTCTAGGATGCATATTGAATGTTGGCGAGTAAAATTAGCGAGCAGATTTTTGTAAGGGATGTGGTTTTAGTCCAGGTTGGAGGATTTAGTTGAGATTTTGTTGAATTTGAGTGTTTGAAAGGGGGGACGTTTTAAGTGGCTTTGGGAGTAGGCGAAGGCTGGAGGGCGGGGCTGTTGACTAATTCGAAACTGGCGACACTTTCGCTGCTAGACAAAGATTCGGGTACTTTGGAGGCATCGGAGGTTGGCGGTACGAGGTTTAAGTGAAGCTTTTCTAAGCTTTCTTCTCGAACGTCCTACAAAAGAAGAAAACAGGAAGCATTACTTGCGTTTATCAAAAGTTAGATATTGGAACGAAGGAAATAGTCATTTCGCCCATTTTGTTCACGTTTAAAGTAGCATTTCAGTATCAAAAGGGATCTTTAAAGGGAAAGTCGTTGGAGGCTACCTTCGTATACTATTCGTAGTCGTATACAATTCATATTCGGATTCGGATACTATTGAGGTATACTATTCGTATACCTTAACTCGGTGTAGGCGGTTAGCAAGGGGAATTTCTTGCGCAAGGCTTGGGCAAAACAATAACAAACATCAGCGCCATCTAGGACTGTTTCAATCCATAAGCTAAGGTATACCGGAGCTTTACACCGTGAATTTAAATTAGATTTGAATTATATTAGCTTATTTACGTTACGTTCAGTAACTTAAATTAATTTTCAATCCTTTAAACATTCATTTAGTTTCCGTCAGTTCCTGCTTCTTCTGCAGCTTTTTCTGTTCCTACTTTTGATTGAAGTGAAGTTTCTGCGCAAGTCTTCCGCAAAACGATAACAGACATCAGCGCCATCTATGACAGTTTCAATTCATAAGCTAAGGTATACTGGAGCTTTAAACCGTGAATTTTAAATTAGATTCAAATTATATTAGCTTATTTTCGTTAACGTTCAGTTACTTTAAATTAATTTTCAATCCTTAAAACATGAATTTAGTTTCCGTCAGTTAATATGCCTTCTTTTTATTGAAGTGAAATGTTTCTGCGCAAGTCTTCCGCAAAACAATAACAGACATCAGCGCCATCTATGACTGTTTCAGTTCACAAGCTAAGATATACCGGAGCTTTAAACCGTGAATTTTAAATTAGATTCAAATTATATTAGCTTATTTTCGTTAACGTTCAGTTACTTTAAATTAATTTTCAATCCTTTAAACATGAATTTAGTTTCCGTCAGTTAATAATCCTGCTTGTGATTGAAGTGAAATGTTTCTGCGCAAGTCTTCCCCAAAAGAATAACAAACATCAGCGCCATCTATGACTGTTTCAGTTCACAAGCTAAGATATACCGGAGCTTTAAACCGTGAATTTTAAATTAGATTCAAATTATATTAGCTTATTTTCGTTAACGTTCAGTTACTTTAAATTAATGTTCAATCCTTTAAACATGAATTTAGTTTCCGTCAGTTAATATGCCTGCTTTTGATGGAAGTGAAATGTTTCTGCGCAAGTCTTCCGCAAAACAATAACAAACATCAGCGCCATCTATGACTGTTTCAATTCATAAGCTAAGATATACCGGAGCTTTAAACCGTGAATTTTAAATTAGATTCAAATTATATTAGCTTATTTTCGTTAACGTTCAGTTACTTTAGATTACTTTTCAATCCTTTAAACATGAATTTAGTTTCCGTCAGTTAATATGCCTGCTTTTGATTGAAGTGAAATGTTTCTGCGCAAGTCTTCCGCAAAACAATAACAAACATCAGCGCCATCTGTGACTGTTTCAGTTCATAAGCTAAGGTATACGGAAGCCTTAAACAGTGAATTTTAAATTATATTCCGATCAATAGGTTAGATTCCCTTTATATTAGCTTATTTAAATAATATTATATAACTACATTCATTTGGAATTCTTTAAACATTAACTTAGTTTCTGTCTATTAGTATTCTTTCATTTTGATTGAAGTGAAATCTTTCTGCTCTTCAATTGAAACTAAAGTTTACTTCTTTGACGACTTCGTAGTCTTCCATATCAGGACTTGATCCTTTGCTGCACGCAGTTGCACTTGACAACCCATTAGCCTCTCGCATGGCCTATAATTCGTAAAAGAGAATAAAAAAAGGAACATTTTGAGTAAAGCCACGAGCGAAAACAAAATGAATGAAAAATAAACGACAGACACAAATGCGTGTAGCGGGTCAAGTTATGAAAGCTGGCCACAGATGGCGTCTAATTCGCTAAACAAATATTAATTTTTTTTTTTTTGTTTTGTTTTGTTTTTAAGTTAGTCGGTTTTGCTCATAATTTGATGCAGAGAGGAAGAGAAGCGGGGCAGACGGCACACATTTTGGTAGTTTTAGAGCGTGAAATTCCAAATCGGAAGATGAGCGCCTAATTTGCGCATGCGCCTGTCAATGCAGCTTACATTTTCCAGTTCTGCCGTCATGGCGTCACTGTCGCTAAGGGTTGTCGAGGCGGTCTGCTCCTCGGAATCAGGGTCGTAACAGAAACGAACAGCGCGAGCCACGAAGTTTTCTTCGACGCCAGGATCGTCTTCCGATTCCCGGTCTTCGGACCGCGAACGCGGCGAAGTTAACAGCGTCGGCGGAAAATTTTGAACGTGGGACGCCGGCTCGATTGGTGTTGGTTCGTGGGCCAGCATCATGGCAGCTGTTGCCATGATTTGAGCCTCGATTTCTTCCAGGATCGACAAAGGGACAGGGATCACAGGACCAGAAAACTTACGTTCGCGAGTTGGTTCTGGTTCCAGGACTGAAAAGTTGATGGGGGATAAGGTGGGCGGCATAGAATCGTCTGATTCAGGGAGTATCACAGTATGAGAGCTTGGGGGATCGTCGGAATCAGGTGGCGATTCGGGTTCTGGTAATGTCTCGCCGGCGTCCGTTAAGCGTTGCTGAATTGTGATGAGGGTGTTTTTGATGTCCTCGAGCTCTTTGAGGACACTGGTGTCCTGAACGGACGAATCAGGAGGGGAGACGGGAGAATCGTTTTGCAATCCGATTTCGGGATCTTCCGAGGTTTCAGAAAGACTTCCTTGAAGAGAAAGTTCTGGAATATCTCCTAGATTTGTATCAGTTAAAGTATCGTTCGGTTGAATCATTGAGTCTTCTGATTCTAAGGCGGGTGTAGGGTCTTCAGATCGAGTTTGGATGTGTTCCATGATCACAGGCGACGACGATCGGTCTTCAGTGACAGTTTCTGGAGGCTTGGGTGTTTCCTGGACTGATTCTTGGGGATCGTGCAGGGTTGCTAGAGGATCGAAGATTTCAGTTTCATTGTTACTATTAGTTGGCACTTCCGGGACGGACAACGTTCCTTCTTCGCTGATAGATTCGGGGGAAACTTTGGGAGTTTCGATTTGCGTTGAGTCAACTAGAAGATTCGATTCCGCAGGTGATAATTGCAGTCTTTGGGGATCGAGGAGCGGTTCTGTCAGTTTGACGAGGTCTGTGAGAGGTTTTTCGACTCCTGATTCCTCTTCTGATTCTTGGGTGTCGTTCGATTGGACAGTAGTAGCTTCCGAAGGTGATTCAAGACACAATTCCGTGGCCGGTTCTTCGGATTCTTCAGAAGATATGGGTTGTGGGATCAGAGAAGATTCCGGCGATTCGGTGGAGTCTTTCGAAGGTATTTCGAGACCCAATTCCGCGGGCGATTCTTCTGATTTTTCAGAAGCGATGAATGGTTCTAGGATGAAAGAACTTTCTGGCACTCTGGCTGAGTCTTCGGAAGCTACTTGGAGACCTGATTCCGCGGGTGATTCTTCTGATTCTTCAGGAGCGATTTGTGGCTCTAGGATCAGCAAAGTTTCTGGGACTTCGGCTGAGTCTTCGGAAGATGCTTGGCGACCCAATTCCGCGGATGATTCTTCAGAAGCGGTGAGTGGCTTGAGGTTCAGAGAAGTTTCTGGCACTATGGCTGAGTCTTCGGAAACTGCTTGGCGACCCAATTCCGCGGGTGATTCTTCTGATTCTTCAGAAGCGATGAGTTGCTCTCGGATCAGAGAAGTTTCAGGCTTTTCGACTGACACTTCAGAAACTGCTTGAAGATCGGATTCCGCGGGTGATTCTTCTGATTCTTCAGAAGCGGTGGGTTGCTCGAGGATCACAGAAGTTTCTGGCACTTTGGCTGAGTCTTCAGAAACTGCTTGGACACCCGATTCAGTCGGTGATTCTTCTGATTCGTCAGAAGCGAAGGATGGCACTCGGATCAAACAAGTTTCTGGCACTTCGACTGAATCTTCAGAAACTGCTTGGATATCAGATTCCGCGGGCAATTCTTCCGATTCTTGGAGCTTGACGGGAGTTTCCGTGGTTATTGTCGGCTCGGCGCTTTTACTTGAAACTTCTAAAGGAGATCCTTCTTCGGTAGGTAAAGTTTGCTCGGCAGTGATTTCTGCTGATTCTGTGGTTAAGGCTTCCTCGATACTTGCAGGAGAATCGTCAGTAGGCACGTCTGTGATCACAGTCAATCCTCGTATTTCAGGGAACGATTCTTCAGTTTGAGAAGGTTCTTCTTCGTCTACTGTAGACAACGCCATCTCGTGGCTAGCAGCGTCAACTGTAGAAGTAATATCTTGAGCTTCTACTGATTCAGTGTGCGAGTCTAAGGTTGATGGTTCTTCCAAGTTTGCTGCCTCATGTCTATGGGATCTTTCTAAAGCATGGAGTGATTCTAACTGAATCGGAGAATCGCTAGCCTCATTAGCCTCGATCTGTACTTCTACTGATTCAGTGTGCGAGTCTAAGGTTGACGATTCTTCCAAGTTTGCTGCCTCATGTCTATGGGATCTTTCTAAAGCATGGAGTGATTCTATCTGAATCGGAGAATCGCTAGCCTCATTAGCCTCGATCTGTGTAACTAGAGGTCCCTGTGATTCAATAGATGTCTCTGAAACAATGAGAGATGATTCTGATACATTCGGTACATTGCCTACCTCAGTACGCTCTTCTGAGTTCGGCGATCCTTCTGAATCAACTAGTTCATTTTTAGGTACCGGTGAATCATGCGACTCAACAAGATCATCGTGAGGGTTCAGCGATTCTTCAAATTCTACGGGGATTTCTTGAATACTTGGTTTCTGCTCTAATTGAATCAAAGATTCCGGGAGGTCACTGTGTAGTTGTTCCTCGATCTTGCTTGTAACCTTAGCAAGTTCTTCTGCATCGACACGAGTCTCTTCGTCCTTACCTAACTCCTTGATTTCAGTAGGCTGTGCAGGCACTATTGCTGATTCTCGTTGCTCAATTGCTGTTTCACTTAGTTCCGATCTTGTTTGTTCCGAGCCTGGATCACTTAGCTCAGACAAGTCCTCAATTGACTGCCCTTTAGCCTCGGTTGACTCATCGATTCCTGACTGACTCATCGATTCCTGACGGACTACATTCTCAATATTTTCTTTCAAGTCCGCAAAAACGGCAGGTGGATCCAGTGATTCACCAAACTCAAGTGAATCCACAGACCAATTCCCTCCCTCCGTAGTTACGGCCAAGATTTCTCGATCTTCGGAAGAAGTTGATTCTTTTGATTCAGCAGGTACTTCTAAAGGCACATAGTTTTCCAGTTCAATAGGTGATCCTGGGATTGGAGAAGGATCTCTTGCAATTGTAGTGGTTGTCAGTTCACCACCACATGAAATCACCTCAGCAATGTCCGCTTCGGAGTTCAGCTCAATAGCTTCGTCTTCTTCCTCTTCATCCTCTTCTTTTCCTGCAATGGATCCACTCTCTTGACTCAGTACAACTTCAGCTTTCGGTTCCCTTCCATCGCGTTCTTCGCTTGACGGAACCATTTGTGAAGATAGTTGGTCCACACGGAGACTTTCAGTGTAGGTAGGCGTAGTTTCTTCACGATCTGTTGGCTGTTCAAGCGAGTCTTGATTCTTACGTTCCGGCTCTTGGCTGCTGACCGTGATTTCAGTTACTTGGTCTTTGCTTGTTAAGCAAACGGGGTGCTGAAGAGCTTCCTCGGGTTCTAGAACATTCGCAGGGCTATCCACTACCAGGTCTTCGGATACTTCGAATACTTCGGATGACTCTAATTCCGCCGGCGATTCGACTTGCGTTCTAGCATCCTCTTCCGGGGCTAGGATGAGCTCCTCCACAGATGTCTCGGGTTCTAGAACATTCGCAGGGCCATCCACTACCAGGTCTTCGGATACTTCGAATACTTCGGATGACTCTAATTCCGCCGGCGATTCGACTTGCGTTCTTACGTCTTCTTCCGGGGCTAGGATGAGCTCCTCCCCAGATGTTTCGGGTTCTAGAACATTCGCAGGGCCATCCACTACCAGGTCTTCGGATACTTCGAATACTTCGGATGACTCTAATTCCGCCGGCGATTCGACTTGCGTTCTAGCGCCTTCTTCCGGGGTTAGGTTGCGCTCCTCCACATATGTCTTGGGTTCTAGAACATTCGCAGGGCCATCCACTACCAGGTCTTCGGATACTTCGAATACTTCGGATGACTCTAATTCCGCCGGCGATTCGACTTGCGTTCTAGCGCCTTCTTCCGGGGTTAGGTTGCGCTCCTCCACATATGTCTTGGGTTCTAGAACATTCGCAGGGCCATCCACTACCAGGTCTTCGGATACTTCGAATACTTCGGATGACTCTAATTCCGCCGGCGATTCGACTTGCGTTCTAGCGCCTTCTTCCGGGGTTAGGTTGCGCTCCTCCACATATGTCTTGGGTTCTAGAACATTCGCAGGGCCATCCACTACCAGGTCTTCGGATACTTCGAATACTTCGGATGACTCTAATTCCGCCGGCGATTCGACTTGCGTTCTAGCGCCTTCTTCCGGGGTTAGGATGCGCTCCTCCCCAGATGTCTCGGGTTCTAGAACATTCGCAGGGCCATCCACTACCAGGCCTTCGGACACTTTGGATGACTCTAATTCCGCCGGCGATTCGACTTGCGTTCTAGCGTCCTCTTCCGGGGTTAGGATGCGCTCCTCCACAGATGTCTCGGGTTCTAGAACATTCGCAGGGTCTTCGGATGACTCTAATTCCACTGGCGATTCGACTTGCGTTATAGCGTCCTCTTCCGGGGTTAGGATGAGCCCCTCCCTAGATGTCGCTAGTTCCGCTTCAGTTGAAGAGCTTGGTATTACTGCCGGTAGAAGTAGGTTTCCCAAGGTCGCTAGCAATTCCGCGGCCGCAGCTGCGACAACCTCTTCCGCCTGTTCTTCTTGACGAGAATCAGACATTGCAGTTTGTCCGTTGATTTCACCTAAAGATTCTGCATTGTCTGCCGGTACTTGAGTAAACTGTTCATTGTCCGTCATTCTAAGGTCGTCCGTGGTGCGGAGTTCTTGACCTTCTTGAATTCCTGACTCGACACTGGAAAGTGACTGTTGCGTTGTAATGATTTGGGTTTGCTCCTTGGGTTTGACCGCGTCAGCAAGTTCGCCCAATTCCTCGAGCTCCTCGTAGGTCACGAACTGGGCGGCGTCGTCGTCGTTTCCCTCGTCTTCGTCCTCGGAGTGCGTGGGAGGAGTTGGGGGGCGGTAACCTACCTGTACGCTGCTCGGTGAGGAAGAAAGTTCCGCACCGGAGCCACCGAAGAGGGCGAGTTCTTCGTCCAAGTTCTCGGCGTCGAAATCACTCAAAGTGTTGTCCGCGCAGAGTGACGAGTCCTGGGTCTCCTCAGGATCGTCGTTGTAGTAATACGCGTCGTCGTTGGCTGGGATTATGACCTGCTCTGGTTCAGGCTGGAATCGAACGCGGTGAACGCGAGGAATCGAATCGAGCTCGTCAGGTTGTTCAGAGATTAGAGGAGCGTCCATTTCGGTCGTGTCGTCGTCGAGCCAAGCCGGTATTTCTTCGATTTGAGGGGCTTGCAAGGTATTGCCCGTAGGAGGTAACTCCATCCCGATCACCGATAAAGTCATCTTGCCACTCAGGACAACCGGAGCTGACTCGTACTCTGATTCGCTCAGGTCGAGCTGCTCAAGGGGCATGGCTTCCGCGCGGCATTCCGCTTCAGAGACCAAGAGCTGCGACTCTGCGGGTAAAACCGCTTCCAAGAAGACCAAAGAAATGTCCTGCGGTCCCGATTCGGCCACACTCGGAGTGTGATCGTAACCGAGATTCGAGGAATCGCCCGAGTCGTGTTTGTGGCGAGGAAGTAGATCCTTGACCGGGGTAGGTGAACGTGACATTTTGGCTTTGTTTTCTAAAGCCACGCTAACTTCCATGTTCATAACCGATACGCTGGCGGGTTGGGCAGCCGGGACCTCTTCGGTTTGTAGTAACTCCGGTTTGGGAATAGTTGCGGTAGTCTCTTCGACCGCCGCAGCCAGTTCGAAGGTTTTAGACAGAATTTGCTCCTCAATGTAAGCTAAATCAACAGGTTTAACCGTTTCGGGTATTTCCGATTCAAGAGTACATTCCAGTTCGGCGGGCTCGCCTTGGATTCCCGAGGATGACTTTGCGGTTTGAGCCGGCTCTAAAGCGGTTTCGGGTTCGGCGCGCGCTGCTGCGGGTTGGCCCGCTAAGACTTGTTGTAGTAGGGAGTCAGCAGTAGCTAGTGAGAATTTGTTGACGATTTCCGGGACGAGGTCCGGGCTGCTATTATTAGTAGAGCCGGAGAGGGCGATTCCTGGCAGGATTTCAGAAGATAACGATAAATCTGCATCAACGCCTGCTTCTTGGAGCAAAGTCATGAACGCTTTGGTCTGATCCATTACCTCGCTTGCGGTTTCCAGTGGCGCTTGACCAGACAAAAGGGCTTCCTAGTGACATTGAAATGGTATTATTTTACTTTTTATTTGACTAATGAAGTGCTTAGCGTTAATGTAATATACTGCTTAGGAGAACGATATCTTAACGATATAAACGATATAACGATATATATCTTAACGATATAAACGATATAACGATATATATATCTTAACAATATAAACGATATAACGATATATATATCTTAACAATATAAACGATATATATATCTTAACGATATAAACGATATAACGATATAAACGATATAACGATATATCTTAAAGATATCTTAACGACATCAGAAGGAGTTTTTGTTTTTTGTTTTCTTTCATTGGAATACTTACTTTTCCTTGGCGGACGCGTTCGGCTTGAGCTAGGACCTCGGCCATTACCGTGGGTGCTAGTTTGTCGCTCACTGTCCCCATATGGGCCATGATTCTGGCCATAGCTTTCTCTGTTTCTTCTAATCGGTGTCGTAATTGATCCATTTCCAAATCTTCTATTAATGTGTGTTCAAATGACCTAATTAGTCATGATGCTCGGCAAGAGAACCAAAAAATAACAAACAAATCAAAGAAAACTAGGTATATTTTGGGGGAAGGTCTAAGATATTGGTTAGTTAGTGCTGATGTAAGTTAATTCATTAGATAGGAGTTGAAAAAAAACAAAATAACCAAGGGAATCTACTTTGGGCCTGAATGTCCAGATGCAGTCGCAGTTGTGAATCTTGTTGATTAGTTGCAGCAGCTTCATTACCGATACCTACAATTAGTTTGGTCTAAATTACTGAGAGATCCTAACTAGCAAATCAAATCGTGCTAGTACTTGCAAAACAAAACCGGAAAAACAAAGGAAGTATAGGTACCTGGAGGCGGGGCTTGTGTTGTGGGGGCGGTAGAAAGCACCGGAGGCGTGGCTTCCCTCGAAATGGTTGTGGTGGGTGTGTGCGAGCATTGCTGCTCGTTAACTCGAGTCGTGTCGATGACTGGTTCGAGAGTTTGACTTTTTTCTTCTGAGAACAAATGGAAGTTTTGAAAAAATAGTAATTTTTGGTTCTTTTAGACCTCACCGTGGATTGGCGTGGGTTCAGGAGCTGGAGGCGGGGCCGAGCGATTTTCCGGGAATAAGAATTGACGTTGGATTACTGGATCGGATAAGGGAAAGTCTTTGAGGGCTTGCAAACCCGAAGCAAAGTTGTCGGGAGGCGTGGCTTCTGGTTTGCCGCTGCGAAACATCACTTTCGAGATGGTGTACACAAAGAAAACGATGATGCCAATCGTATAGATAGGCATGATAATGCCAATGGAGCCCCCGTAGCCGCCGCCTCCACCTCCCGCCTTCCCTGGCGTCACCACGTGACCGCCACCGCCCATAGGCGGCCGCATGCCAGGTAATGGTCCAGGCTAACGTTCAAAATAGAAATGTAGAAATTAAAAATTATTGGGTAAATTCAATCTAAACAAGCTTGTGTTCTTATAAGGGATTGGGACCAAAACGTACTTATCAATTAAACACTTAAAAAAGAAAACATTTGATCAATTTGTCAATGTTGTAGTTGTAATATAGTGCATTAAAACATTAATATAGTATAAACATTAATATATATAGTATAAACATATAGTATAGTATATAGACATAGAGTATGTAAACATATAGTATAGAATATAGTATAAACATTAATATGTATAGTATTAATATAGTACATTATATAGTACATTAATATAGTGCATTAATATAGAATTAAAACTAGAATAAACGGAGAGGAATTTGTTTCATTTAGTAATAAAGCTTCCGTATACTTTAGCTCCATAGTTCTAGTTTTCAGAATCAGACAAGCGCAGAAACTTTGCGTTTTGTGTTTGTGTTTTTATTTTACTTCTTACGCAAAGCTTTCGCCAAACACAAACGAACATCAGCGCCATCTATGACTGTTTCGCATCAATAAGCTAAAGTAGCCTTAAAACATTTGCAGTTTAAATAGAAAAGCTACATAAAAGTTTGTTATTTACAAAGAAGAAGTTTAAAACGATTGACAGTCTTCTCACAGATTTTAGCTAAATACTAAGTGTAATGGGGTCTACGAATGGTGTGTCTACTTTTGAAGATAAACAGAGGCAGTACTTGACTTTTTCTTTAAGCTTTGGTTTAACACTTAAAAAAGAAAACATTTGATCAATTTATCAATGTTGTAGTTGTAATATAGTGCATTAAAACATTAATATAATATTAATGTAGTACATTAATATAGTGCATTAATATAGTACATTAAAACTAGAATACACGGGTAGGAATTTGTTTAATTTAGTAATAAAGCTTCCGTATACCTTAGCTCTATAGTTCTAATTTTCAGAATCGAAACAAGCGCAGAAACTTTGCGTTTTGTGTTTTACTTGTGTTTGTGTTTTTTTATGTGTTTTTATTTTACTTTCTTACGCAAGGCTTTCGCGAAACACAAACGAACATCAGCGCCATCTGTGACTGTTTCGCATCAATAAGCTAAAGTAGACGGGAGCCTTAAAACATTTGCAGTTTAAATAGAAAAGCTACATAAAAGTTTGTTATTTACAAAGAAGAAGTTTAAAACGATTGACAGTCTTCTCACAGATTTTAGCTAAATACTAAGTGTAATGGTGTCTACGAATGGTGTGTCTACTTTTGAAGATGAACAGAGGCAGTAGTGGACTTTTTCTTTAAGCTGTGTTTGCTTAGGAGCAAGTTTCTTTGTTTGTCGAGCTCAAATCTGCAGTTGAAGAAATCATGGGCGAGAGCGAACGAGTTTCTATTTATAGCAGGCATTGAAAGCAGCTTGCGAGGTTTTAGCATATACATGAAGTCTATTTCAGACATGCGAATGTCTTGATTTCCTCTCTTAAATCTTTACTGAATGAACGCGTATTTATCTTCAATTTCCCCCAATGCCATAAAAAACAAACTCAAATCGAACATTCTCCAGCCATCTTACCTTGGCTTGCCTGTCAATCGTGCGAATGGGCGGAGCGACCCGCCCCTTCTCGCGTAAAGCGGGATGCGTCACTTCAGGATGCATTTGTGTAGATCGTTCAGGCCGCATGTGCCCTGCACGTTTCGAACGAAGCAAAGAAAGTAAACAAAAATCATCCGATTTAAAACCACGCAAACTATCATACTTAATCTCATTTCTAGTCAGTTACAATATTAGTATTAGTATTTCAAGGCCGCATGGTTAGCTGAGCATAAAAAAGCATAAAAAGGAAACTGTTCCGAAGTTAGACTTAAGAAATTCGGGGTGTAAGGGGTTGTAAGGTGTAATACCACGCAAGGTTTGTGTTATCGATCGAGTAGTATAGTGAGAAAGAGACAGCGGAGCCCTTACGTGGGGTAAAGAGGGGTTGCACAGCATGTTGGACTCGGTGGGGTCGTTGAAGTAATGCTGGATCGACGTGGAATTGCTGCTGCAGACAAAGTGTCAGGTTTTCCGCCCGAAGCACCGCAGGATCATGGCGCTGTTGTTTGGCGGCAGCCGTAGGAACTATCGGGTGGGCTTTGGAGAGTTGGGCCAAAAGCCAAACGACGTCCTGGCCGCATTTTTGTTGCACTTGCTGGCGACATTGCGTGGCGACTTTATCTGGCAACTTCCCGCCGTGCTCTAAAGCTAACGCTGCCCAGGAATATGCGGTTTTCTCTTGATGATCAGGATCACGATCCGCGTCCTCGTTGTGGTAGGACGACAGCACGGAGCTGCACACTTGAGCTAAAATTTGCTGGCTGACGTCACTTTCATCAAAGACGACTCCACAGCATACATCTTTTTTCGGGTTCTTTTTAATTACTGTAAGGTGAATTGGAAGATTGGGGCAGGTGAAGAAATGAGCAGAAGAGCAGAAATGATAAGACGAAGAGAAGATGATTTTGGGGGAGAAAATTATGAAAGAGCATACAAGTGATTCAATGGTTTTTTATCTTTTGCAGGACAGTACGCACAAAATCGGGGAATGGATTTTACCTCGGTCATCCTTTGTTGGAGCACCAGAATTAGATTCAGCCAGACCCTCGAGACTGGGGTAGAAAACCTTGGGCCAGAGAACAGCAAAACAACCCACCACTACTGCCAATGCTAAAATAGTTTTGCTCCGTGTATAATCGTTGCTTGTAGCCATCATTGATCAATGAGCCGGCTCTAAAATTTGCATTGGAATCACTCACTTTGGCTAGTTGGTTTAGTTTTGGGAGAGGAAGGGGAAATTATTTGTAAATAAAAGCTTTTCGTGTCTGTCGAGCAACGTTGGGACTGTGACTGTTCCCTCACTGTCGATCTGCGCATGGGAAGCATGGGAAGCTGGTCCGGCTGCAGTTATGGGATCAGCGCATGTCCGTTCGCGAAATTTTTGTAAAAACTTATTTAAAAAAAAAAAATCTTTTAAAATTCTGACAAAATCTTAGAATGATCCTTAGTTTTACTTTTGAATTATCCATATTACATTCAGTTTTCAATCTATTTTTTTTAATAATTTCTAATAATTTTGATCATTTTTGTAATAATTTTTAGTTGGTTATTTTCATTAAGCTATTTGTAACAATTCTTCGCCCTGGACACTAAACATAAAAAATGGGTTTTAAATGTTACATCACCTTCCAGTTTCGGATCGTCTTGGTTGTAATTAGACTTCTACATTACAAGTGATTGTATTAAAATGAGTAATTGTATTAAGAAATGTAATTGTAGTAAGTAATTGTATTAAGAAAAAATGCCTTTAAGAAAGCAAAAAATCTTTTAAAATTCTGACAAAAGTTTAGAATGATCCTTACTTTTACTTTTGAATTATCCAAATTACATTCAGTTTTCAATCTATTTTTTTTAATAATTTCTAATAATTTTGATCATTTTTGTAATAATTTTTAGTTGGTTATTTTCATTAAGCTATTTGTAACAATTCTTCGCCCTGGACACTAAACATAATGGAAGGTTTTAAATGTTACATCACCTTCCAGTTTCGGATCGAAATAATTGTCTTGATTGAAATTAGACTTTAGAAGTAACTTAGACGTTACAAGTAATTGTATTAAAGAAGGGTTTCTTTTTTTGTAAAAAGGAAAGGTCAAGTATGAGTTCAGTTCTATGAAAGTTGAAAGAGAAGTCAAGGATTCCGAGAAATTGTACTTTCTAATAACGTTTTCAGCATAATTGATCTAATTCTGCCGTACCAAGGGCTTGGGGCTTAATCAGGTTTAAGGGCATTTTAAGGTCCCTTGCTATAAATGAAGAATATTTAGATTTTGGATCAGTGATGCTAACGCAATCCCTTCACAACGTTCTGCAACAGCTACTTAAGGTATTGAACCGTTTTGTTTTGTTTACAATTTGGTCGAAATGTTCGTAATTCTAATGTATATTTTGCATAGATATGGAACCCAAGCTGTCTCCCAAGAAGAGTTTTAACACTTTAGAAGAGATCGAGGAAGAGGAAAAGAAGGTACAACAATGATTTCATATTGATTTTTTTTAAATTTTGGGTTCTACTTCTTCTACTTCTACTTAATTATGTACTTTACTGGTATTTAATTACACATGTTAAATAATTTCAGCTACATGCACAGTTACTTGAAGCTGTCGAATTGATGAAAGCTGCGGAATTGCAGTGCGTTATACAGAAATCGAAGTTGGATGACCTGAAGCAGTCCAAGAAGCTATTGGAACGCAAGGTAACTCTTCTTTCTTTGTTTAAAAGCTCTTTTTTAGCTTCATTACATTCATTCATACATTACATTACATTACATACATACATTACATTCATTACATTACAAGCTTCATTACATCTATTGCAGTTACAAAGAAACGAAAAGTACAAACGCCAAGCTAAATCTGCTGTTAGCTCGCATTTGGATTCACTTAAGTCAGAAATGGGTATCTTCAATCATGTCATCGAAGAATCTGAGGATATTTGCTTACGAGCGCTGCAGACTTTGTCTAGTTTGCGCCAACGCATCAGTATCATCGAATCTGTTGTGTTTCCCGCCTAATGTATGTGTTTGTGCGTTATTTTTGCCCAATTTTAACGCGATTCTTGGGAATTTTGAAATATTTATTTATGCGTTTGACTGTACTCATAGTGTCTACGAGTACTCATGCATTCCGTACATTGTACATTACATTACGAAATGTATTTGTATTTCACTTTGTCCTACTAATATTTGAATCTTGTTACATGACTAAGCCACGCCCAGTCCCGGAAAGCATAAGACATAAAGACTCGGTATATTTATATCCCTTTCGCGCTTATTAATGAAATTAATTTACTACAAAGTGGATATAAGTTACCCCGAAGTGGCGGAGTTTCTAAATATTAGCAATAACGAAGAACAGTGCGTAAAAAAGAAATTAAATAAAAAAAAATTGGAAATATAGCGTACCTATAGATCCCACCTCTGGGGCGGGGCTTGTTGAGGAAGATGGCGGCTTCCAAACCAGTGTCATTATTGCGAGAAGAAAGTGATGGAAATGCGTACTTATCGCGTTCTCCTGCCTTATCTTCGCAAGCTTTAAACAACGTGCAAAGCCAAGAATGTCACGGAGTTTCCCTCCAAACGCCTTGGACCTTCTGGCTGGATAAGTAAATCAAAACATCCTGGTGTTGCTCTAATTCTTCTCTACTAATTTTTCTTAGAATTTATCTCTGCACAAATCCTTTTTCTATTACTAAATGCCTATTCTAAACTAGGACCACGCGGGGAGCTTCAGCAGCCGAGTACGAAGCCAATTTAAAGAAAATTTACACGGTCAAAACAGCTGAAGGATTCTGGGGCGTTTATCACAATATTCCATCTGTCGCTGAAATCCAGATGCGCTATAGCTACCATTTAATGCGTCACGAACTGCGACCTTTATGGGAAGAACCGTATAACACTCAAGGAGGCACATGGAGGATCAAATGTGGCAAAAAGGATACTGTAAAGAGACTGTTTTCTAATTTTTTAACCTTTTATTTGATTTATTTTGGATTTTACATCATTCATTAAGGTAAACCTATGGCGTGAGTTGCTGCTAGCAGCCATTGGAGAGCAATTAAGCGATTTTGTGGCTCCAGGAGACGATATTTGCGGCCTATCCGTGTCCGTTCGCGAGCGAGATGATCTGGTTCAAGTTTGGAATCGATTCAGCCATTTATCCGACCAAGCCACAGTAGTAGACAAGATTCAGAAGCTGTGTCCCGAAGCTGACTTCATAGCGATCTTCTACAAACGTAAAACTGTGATCTACTTTCAGATATTACGGTTATTTTGACTCGTTTTTCCCTTTTTCCAGCACATCAAACCCATCACGCTTTCGAAGGAATCAAGTCAAGTGGCCAAGACTCGCACTATTCTCAGGATTTGCGAATGTGATTCGTCTGGATTCTCCTTTTTTCCGCTTCTGATGACAAGTATGTTGATCCGGTCTTTTTAACGCGGTTATGTGATGAAAAATAGTGAATTTTAACCCTGTTTTACTAAAAAAAAATGGGGAACCAAGGTGATCTAGATCAAATGATATATTTTAGTTAAGAGAGTTTTAGCTGTACGAGTTTAGGGCGTTTACAATCTGTATTCACTTTCCACGATCCGAATGAAAAATGGTTTAGCAAGAAAAAAACAACAAGGAAAATTACCGTTTTTTCGAAGCCTTACGGCCTTTGGTAGCTTGTCGAGCCTGCTTGCCTGGCCGTTTCTTGGCACCGGCAAGTCTTCTGTGTTGCAAAACAATAACAAACATCAGCGCCATCTATGACTGTTTCAATTCATAAGCTAAGATATACCGGAGCTTTAAACCGTGAATTTTAAATTAGATTCAAATTATATTAGCTTATTTTCGTTAACGTTCAGTTACTTTAAATTAATTTTCAATCCTTTAAACATGAATTTAGTTTCCGTCAGTTAATATGCCTGCTTGTGATTGAAGTGAAATGTTTCTGCGCAAGTCTTCCCCAAAACAATAACAAACATCAGCGCCATCTATGACTGTTTCAATTCACAAGCTAAGATATACCGGAGCTTTAAACCGTGAATTTTAAATTAGATTCAAATTATATTAGCTTATTTTCGTTAACGTTCAGTTACTTTAAATTAATTTTCAATCCTTTAAACATGAATTTAGTTTCCGTCAGTTAATATGCCTGCTTGTGATTGAAGTGAAATGTTTCTGCGCAAGTCTTCCCCAAAACAATAACAAACATCAGCGCCATCTATGACTGTTTCGCATGCATAGTACTAAGGTATACGAAAGCCTTAAACCGTGAATTTTAAATTATATTCCTATCAATAGGTTAGATTCCCTTTAGCTTAATTAGATAATATTAGATTTTTTAGCTTAATTAAATAATATTCTGCAACTACATTCATTTGGAATTCTTTAAACATTTAGTTTCAGTCTATTAGTATTCTTGCATTTTCATTGAAGTGAAATGTACGAGTTTAGGGCGTTTTACAATGTGTATTCACTTTCCACGATCCGAATGAAAAATGGTTTAGCAAGAAAAAAAAAAAGGAAAATTAGCGTTTTTTCGAAGCCTTACGTCCTTTGGTAGCTTGTCGAGCCTGCTTGCCTGGCCGTTTCTTGGGACCGGCCTTTTGTCCTCGGTTTCTTCGCGAGGGTTCCACATTTTCGGGCTGTTTGAGATTGTTTCGTTTGCCCCCACTTTTCTTACCGCCAAAGCCATATTTCTTCGACTTCTGATCGGTTTTATTCAATCTGCCGCCCCTAATATTCCGATATGTAAATGATCTGTTTGAAATTGAAAACCAAAAAACCATGGGCAATACTTGTATGAGTTGGCTTTGCCCTCGTTCTTTTCCTTCATTTTGGCTTTCGTCATTTTGAGCATGTCTTCACGACCTTTAGGCTGCTCATCCAAGAAATCGAGGGAATCGATCTGGCCTTGACGGTATTTCTTCACCTTATCCAACATCTCGCGTTTCTCCTTCTGCCGTTTGAGCATAACTTCCACTTGCACTTTTTTGCCAAATTTACGCAAATCGCGGAGCTTGCTGACCTTCTCCGCTCGTTCGCGACCGAGTTGCTCTCCGAGGACGTGTTGTTTGACCTAAGTTACAAGTAAGTTTTTACCAAGTTCTTGAAAGGAAGAACATGTGCTTGGGAGTACTAACTTTCAACATGTGTTCGTCCGATTTGGCCATCTGGGCAAAGTAATCGGGGGGTCGTTTGGTGGGAACGCCCATGGATTTTAAACGTGCTAATCCTTCGATGGCTGAAGCTTGTGCTTGGCGGAAAAAGACGACTTCTCGTTGCAAATCGTCCTTCAAGTGTTCGGCAGCAAACTGAGTTTGGCCCAGGCCATTACTTTCCTATCAAAGCATCGACACTTTTCGCCTTAGATTCGAAAGTACTAACTTCAAGATTAACCTTAAGATTAACAAACCTGGTCCATGGTTAAAGGTAAAGCGTCAAGATCGATCGTTACATCCAACCGTTCTATCCAGTCTAAATTTTGCTTGAATTCTGCTACTTTTTCATTCATGACCATCTGAAACAATTTTAACATTTGTTGTTGTTAACTTTGATGTTAACTTTGAACATAGTTGTTAACTATGATGTTCGTTAACTTTTGGAATTGGTAGCTTTCCATTAATAGAACTTACCACCAGATTTCTGTAGTCTTTTTTGCCCTTTGTCGGTTCTTCTGCAACGTTCATACCCGGTTTTAGCAAACCTTTCTCGAACGCGAGTTGCAACTAAAATGAAAGAAAAAATTATTGTAATTTGACATTGTAGACTTTTGACACTGATGTCCTAAGTTGAAAGTACTTACTTCTTCATCTGAATCCATTGATATGTCTGAACCGTCGTCGTCTTCATTCTCTTTTTCTTCAGCCTTCCTAGGCTTCCTTGGTTTAACTTTTTCTTCTTCTTCGTCCGATTCCATAGAAATCGCCGAATCGTCGTCGTCGCTATCCTCTTCAACCTTTCTGTATTTCATTTGCTTTATTTTCACCATAGCTTTTAAAGTTTAGCGCAAACTAAATCGCGTGTTGGATGGCAACACACGTGTTTTCACGTATTAATCGTTTTCAAGTCTTAATCGAATCGAGTTTTCCAGGCAATTATTCCAGAATTATCGATAACACGCGCTCATTCAATTTCAAACTACGATCCGCGAGCATATTTGAAATAAAAAAAGAAATCCGCTAGTTTAGGCACTAATTCAGCAATACCTACAACAAATTCTTCTACAAACAGAACCTTTATCGTATCTCATATTTTATGGTATTTTTCAAATTCGCCAGCAAAGAAATTGCATTATAAATTCTCAGAAAAGTTGTATACAACAGTCTGATATACCGGTTTAAGTACCGTTAAAAGAGGGTTAAAGTAACGTTTCTTGCATAAGAACTGTCAACGAATTATAGGTAGTAATTCAGCATAGGTTAAAGGTTATTTAGAAATCATTCCGTTAAAAAATTAAAGTTTATGGTTCCTTGCTGCATTGTTCATGGCTTGACAAGCCCGGCCCCTTTAGAGGCGGAGCTTTTCTGCTTGTTGTCAATGGAAGTTCAATAACAACACGCGCGTTTCGTGACAAAACCGCCTTGTGTATCCTTTTTTCGGTAAGTCTGCTATAGTTCTGTATAATATTAATTATGTATTGTCATTCATACTCAGTACAAAAGCACACATGTATCGATAGTTATTGAAAAATTCTCCCAAATGTTAGGTGCATGATGCTTGCTATTCCAACCATAGCCATTAAAGGAAACTCAGGAGAACCATACCACCCATGTCTAACGCTTCCAGAAGCTAAACTCTGCTGCTTAGGCGTCTCTACCCCATTATCCAAGCTAGGTAGCCATGGCTCTGTGAACGGTCTCCCTTGTTGTGACGACCAAGTCGAAAACCACGTCGTTACCGGCGGTCTGAAGTCAGGTCTATCCGTCGTCGGCCATGGCCTGTCAATCGGCCCGAAAACTGGCCCATCAATAGGTCTGCCTTCCGGTCTTAACGCGTTGTTAGGCGGTGGAATGACTGGGATCGGTCCACTGGCCGCATTGGGGACAAACCCACCCGAACCAGGACAGTCCCCGGAGTTTGGTCTAGAAACGGGAAATTATTCAAACAATTTTTTTTATTTTTTATTTTTTTAGGTTCTCTAAGGTTGTTTACGTGTAATTTTCGCATTGCCGGAGGAGGAAACCTAAGGCTTTTCCAAACATTTGTCTCGCGAATTGAACTGCAGGGCCATTAGTACCCATATCACAATGTCGCGCAGTCGCAGTGAGCATGCATTCGCGGAAGGCGTGATGACCGCTAAAGAATTGTTAGAATTGTGTTAGCTTTCGATTGGAAATTTTTGGTAAATTTTTTTTGGGAGGATTTTTGAATTTTATCTGATTTTTACCAGCAAATTTGAGTGCTGGAAATCGATATTGCGGATACTTGATCGACCAAGTATTGCAACTGACGTGAGCACTTGTTGGAATCCGAGGCCATCGCTTTAATGCACGAAGCATGACGCAAATAGTCTAGAAAAAGAAAAGTTGAGACACACTTGGTCGCTTACATTTATATGTAACATTAAAAAAAGTGTTTTAAAAGATATTAAATTTTCTTACTTTAATAGATAAAAACATTGTATAAAATACTTAATACAATGTTTTTATAAAAGAATTGTATTCTTTTACAAAGCATTGTATTATTTACAATGTTTTTATAAAAACATTGTATTAAGTATTAGTTTAAAGCTGCCATAGACCTTTGCTCGGTATAGGCGGTTAGCACGGGGAATTTCGGAACAACTTTTCGTTAAACTTGCTACTAACAAACGAAAACTTTTGTTTCAAATTGCTTTCAAACAGCTTTGAAAGCAAATCTGTTTAAAAGTCTGTTTTAAATCTATTTCAAACAGCTTTGAAACAGTAAACAGTAGTGACAAGTTGTACTCTTCAGAATCAAAACAAACATCAGTGCCCTCTGTGAGTGTTTCGCATCAATAAACTAAGCCTTAAACAATGTTATTACCAAACATATTCTAATATTGCTGAAAACTGTTTCTTGAAGGCAAAACAACTTTTCGTTAAACTTGCTACTAACAAACGAAACCTTTTGTTTTAATTTGCTTTCAAATCTGTTTTAAATCTATTTCAAACAAGCCTTGAAAGCAAATCTGTTTCAAAGTCTGTTTTAAATCTATTTCAAACGCTTTGAAACAGTAAACGGCAGTGACAAGTTGTACTTTTCAGAATCAAAACAAACATCAGTGCCCTCTGTGGTTGTTTCGCATCACTAAACTAAGCCTTACAAAACTTTTCTTACCCAAAAAATATTATAATATTGCTGAAAACTGTTTCTTGAAGGCAAAAAAGTTACATTGAAACATTACCTGTTTGATAGGTGGGATTGGTGCACATCTGATTCACCGTCTGTACTGCTTCGTCTACCGCTCGGTTAAATTCTGTTCGGCGTGATTCCGGCAGGCAGTTTCCTATAAATCGCTTCACGCAATCCACAAAAGTCGTCCATCTTCTGCAGACAGTGTTGATGTCTTCGGTCGTGGCTGGGAACACAAACTTGGGGTCACGCAGCAACGGTTCGGCAATTAGCACGCAACGCTGCAGTTCATCTTTAGGGCACTCGGCGGCATTCGCGGTTGACTGCTGCGATTTCACCACTTGGAATCCCCTTAACAGAACTACGAGACCTGCTCATAATCACAAGCAAGTTTCTGTATACAAAATTTGGCTTAACAATCGTCATTAAAAAGAAAAAACTCCTGATGGATGGAAGGGGCGTGGCCTGTCATTACTCAACATGCTTTCAAGTTATATGGCGCGTGCTTCCCGCCCAAAAGCTCCCTTTGGAGAGTTTTCTTGCGTGCTTGGCCGATCAACTTATAACACGCAAGAAACTCATCCTTTTCTCTTCTTTCAGGACAAAAGTGCCTACGGCTCTCTGCCTTATTGTTTAGGGGCCATTGTTGCCGACAGCCCATCAAAACCTTCAAGTTTTGTTCAAGGCGAAAAGGGAAAAAAAGACGTCATGAAGCACGATTGCCGATTGCCCTAGTAAACTATTAACCCAACGGTTGCACATGCTGGTACCACCACGTTCTTATTAAAGTCAACTTACCGAAGATCAACGTAGTCCAATTCATGGTAGTAAACTTTCAAAGATTGTCTCAGCACGCAACTGGAGGGTAAATTGCACTTACGAAAATTACACACGAATTGTTAGGTACACTAGAAGGAATCAAACCAGGCCTTCATGTCGGAACTAGGGCTAAAGGGGAACTGATTTGGCAGGCTCAGAAGCACCTGGATAGAGCAAAGAAGAATTGAAACAGAAAGGGAAACTAGACGAGGACGCTGAAAGAACGAACGAACGTCGGTAACGCCCCGGTTTTCGTTCCGCTGTGCTACCTGCTCATACTGTGCGTTACAGCCTTATAGGTCGCGTGGTGCGACTGAAACGCGTCAAGCACGGTGCGCAATTTGAGAAATCCAATTCGATTTGGGTTTTTTTCTTTTTTTTTTTATCGAAAAATCCATCATATTGATGTATTTTACCATCACAGTGAATGTTTACGTTTACAATTTAACTGAGCACAAACGAATGAAGAGTAGTAACTTCTTCTAAAATAGGGCGGGAGTAATGGGATACAAAGGGTAAAGATAGTTTGGATTGGGTTACAAAGGGAGATTGATAAGTGCTTTCATAACTTGGCTATCTTCTCCATTTCATGGGCAAGTATTGACAGGGCATAAAAGGTTCTGGGATCAGACAAGAGAAGACGCGGATTAAAATGCACTTTTAACACAGACAGTTGTCGAAGGAATTGGGCGCGTTCGTGATTTAGTTTGGGCGATTTGGTTTGGACACGTCTACGTCATATCTGAATCACATATTTCTCAGGTTTGCGTAAGATTTAGGCGGAAAGCTATTGGACTAGCCATGTAACTCTCTGAACTACCTGGGATGTTGTTCTGAATCGTTTTGGATGATTTCTGGGGAACATTAGAAGGGAATCGTATAGTTTTTCTGTGTAGTTTGAAGGCAATTTGAAGTGAATTCACAGTTTGAAGGAGCTTCGAGAGGGTTTACGAAGGGAATTAGGAAACTTTCACATGGATTGTAAGGAATATCAAACATAAACAAAACTCGGAATAAAACATAAACAAAACTCGGGACAAAACATAAACAAAACTTGGAAAGGATTTCATATAAAGGATTCTGGAAGTATTGTGCTAATCTGTTCCGACTTGATTTAAGTTCTTATGAAAATCTTATGAAGTTCTTATGAAAATCTAGGCAATTATGAGTTATTTATGAAACTAAACCTAATATAGTCGTTTTCGATGAAAACGAAGCTTGTTTTCGGTAAATTGAAACTTGTTTTTGATCAAATGGAATGTATTTTTTGGTAAGAAACTGATATTGTTGAGATTTGAGATCTCAATGAATCATCATTGAGATTGGAAATTGGGTTTGTAGAAACTGTAAGAAATAGGCTTCGATAGTTTGTTAGTAATAGTTGAAAATGTTGGAGGAAAGTGGATTTAATATAAGGGATTTTGGAAGGGTTGTGCTAATCTGTTCCGACTTGATTTTAGTTGAGTTCTTTATGAAAATAAACCTAATATAGTCGGTTTCGATTAAAATGAAGCTTGTTTTCGGTAAACAGAAACTTGTTTTTGATAAAATGGAATGTATTTTTTGGTAAGAAACTGATATTATTGAGATTTGAGATCTCAATGAATCATCATTGAGATTTGAAACTGGGTTTGTAGAAACTTTAGGAAATAGGCTTCGATAGTTTGTTAGTAATAGTAGAAAATGTTGAAGAAGGGGTAGTTTGTTGAATTGCATCATTTTGAGATTGAGATTTGCATCATTGAGATTTGAAATTGGCATCATGGCATCAATTTGCATCATTGAGATTTGAAATTGGGTTTGTAGAAACTCTAGGAAATAGGCTTCGATAGTAATAGTAGTAATAGTAAGTTAGTTATAGTTAGTAATAGTTATTTAGTAGTAATAGTAGTTAGTAATAGTAGAAAATGTGGAAGAAGGGGTAGTTTGTTGAATTCCATCATTTTGAGATTGAGATTTGCATCATTGAGATTTGAAACTGGGTTTGTAGAAACTCTAGGAAATAGGCTTCGATAGTTTGTTAGTAATAGTAGGAAATGTTGAAGAAGGGGTAGTTTGTTGAATTGCTCTAATGGAAAGGGTTTGTCATGGGCTTGTGGTTCTACAATGGTAGAAATACAAAAGTTTTGAATCTAAGGGGAAATGCATTCAAGGCGGACGTCCGGTGTTGTGTTATAATAGGATGAATAAGTCTCAATCTGTGCAAACAATCGAGGTCAGGTTGAGAGAAATATAGGTGAACTGGACGGGCAAAAAATGCGCATAGAATCCAAAATCTATTTGTTGTCATTCCAGGAAGGGCGCAGGTTCACGTTACGCTCCACTACTAATGCTGTTTTTTTTTGTTATTTTTATCAGCTGTTCCTTTTCGGGCTTTCGAAATAGACTTAGAAGGTTGTTGTTCTTGTAGTAACTGTAGGCTGGGTTGATTTTTAACGGTTTCATTTCATTTTTCTAGGTGATGGACACCAAAATCAACGAGAAATCCACACTAGCGCCAAGCAAGAGTACGGTGTATGTGGGAAACTTACCTTATGCCTTGACCAATAATGATTTACACAAGATTTTCGAGAAGTTTGGACAAGTTGTAAAGTATTTGATTAAAGTAGTTGATTTATCCCAGAATGTGTGGGTTTAAATGTGGTTACTAGGGTGACGGTAGTCAAAGATCGCGAAACTCGTAAAAGCAAAGGTGTAGCTTTCGTTTTGTTTCTCAAGAAGGAAGATGCGTTGAAATGTGTCGAGAGTCTTAATAATCAAGAAGTATGACACTGAAAGAATACGTTCACGTTACGTTCTAAGTTTGGTATTGAATTTACTTTAGATGTTCGGGCGAACGTTGAAAGCGAATGTTGCCAAAGATAATGGACGAGCTGTGGAGTTTATTCGGAAGAAGGTATATAAAGATAAAAGCCGGTGCTACGAATGTGGCGAAGAAGGCCACTTGAGCTTCAAATGTCCCAAAAATGCATTGGGTGAAAGAGAACCTCCTCCGAAGAAAGAAAGAAAGTTCAAGAAAAGTGAAAAGGATCATTTTCCCACTGATGGAGATGCTAGCGCCAACGAAGAAGCAGCGGAAGAAATGGAAGACTCCTTGAGTGCTGCGATCCGCTTTGAAGTAAGCTTTCATTCTTCTGTACGTATACGTTTCTTTTCTAATTCTTGATGTTTTGCTCTTGAATTATTAGGCTGAGCTAGCTGAAAAGCGGCATGGCGAGCCGTCTGAAAATCCTAAACGTCTTAAATTCCAGAAAGACTCTTATTTTAGTGACGAGGAGGAAATTGTAAACTAACTCTTCTGATATGTTTCAAGAATTTATTTTCCTAAGAAAGAAAAGCCCCCAAGATTCAGAGTGTCGTGCAAATTGTAGATGCAGAACGCATCTGAATTTGAATTTGAAGAACCTGAATTTGAAAAGTGGTACACAAATTCCTCGTTGGAGGCGCTTTTACTTGTATTATTGTTTTGGGTTTTTTTTTAAGTTAACATTTCTGGGAACCTGTTGCATGCAAATTGACATAGATGTGCTAATAATGGCAACAGGAAACAGTGCACAACCTTTGGAAAGTAGACAAATCTATATTTATGACTTACCTTACGCACCTCGCCAGAAACTTTGTGAAATTCTCGATTTTGGGTCTGCCACACATGGATCAGGAGCAGCTTGGGAAGAATTAGGTAAACCTAAACGCTTCGTATTCGATGAACTTTGTATTGATAATTGGGATCATCGCTCATAGAAGTGTTGTTATTATAGGAGGCGTGCATATGCGTTACGATGTCTCGACGCTGAAAAGGCTGGCACGAGAAAGTCGTCCAACTGATGCTTTATTAGAGAAATGGGGACTGGAAAATCACACCGTGTTTGAGTTATACTTATTGTTGTACAAAATGCGTCACTTCAGAGCGATGGAAGTGCTTAAAATTTACGGTAAACTTCTACTACTGTACAATAACTGAGATTAATTCTTTCTAATTTGTTTGTCTAATTTGTTTTTTCTAATTTTAACTCTTTCTAATTTGTGTCTCTTTCAAATTCCAGTGGATCCGGAGTACCATTACCTACTCACAGATAGCACGCCTAACCTGGCGAAGCTCAGAAATCAGTCAAGTCGATCTAAAGCTGCAAGTTCTACTGTACCAAATGGTGGTTCAAATGCGAGGCCAGATACTGTTTTGCCACTGTCTAGAGCCGCAGACAACCTGCCCCAACCTTCTGCAAGTCATGCTACAACTGCTCTTGCACATATGGTAAACTTATTCAGTTTACATTCAGTTTTTTCAGTTTATATTCAGTTTTTTGAATTTATATTCAGTTTTTTCAGTTTATATTCCGTTTTTTCAGTTTACATTCAGTTTTTTCAGTTTACATTCAGTTATTTCAGTTTACATTCGGTTTTTTCAGTTTACATTCAGTTTTTTCAGTTTATATTCAATTATTTCAGTTTACATTCAGTTTTTTCAGTTTATATTCAGTTTCTTCAGTTTACATTCAGTTTACATTCAGTTTTTTCAGTTTATATTAAGTTTTTTCAGTTTATATTCATTTTTTTCAGTTTACATTCAGTTTTTTCAGTTTACATTCAGTTTTTTTCAGTTTATATTCAGTTTTTTCAGTTTACATTCAGTTTTTTCAGTTTACATTCAGTTTTTTCAGTTTATATTCAGTTTCTTCAGTTTATATTCAGTTTTTTCAGTTTACATTCAGTTTTTTCAGTTTACATTCAGTTTTTTCAGTTTACATTCAGTTTTTTTCAGTTTTCATTCAGTTTTTTTCAGTTTACATTCATTTTTTTCAGTTTATATTCAGTTTTTTCAGTTTATATTCAGTTTTTTCACTTTACATTCAATTTTGGTACATTTCAGTCTTTGGAAGAGAAGACAGATCCGTGTAATTTCAACAGAAGCCAGCCTGAACGTTCTCTGCCATCGAAAGTCTGCGCCTTTCCTTCTAATCTTCGTCCCGAATCTGTTCGAATGAGTGTAAATACCAACGGTGTCGTACGGAATGATAATGTCAGCAAAAGTGATAACTTGCAAGTTCCTCGGCCCCCCTCTGGTGACGATTTTCGGACTCAGGCCAGTCCCCAGCACAGTCCCCGTTGGGATCGGGGTACAAAATCCTACATTCATACCTTTCAGTCAATTTCAATAGCCCTTTTGTATGCATGTCAAGATTCCAATATGCCTCACATACCAGAGTTGGATCCCAATGAACTTTTGGAAGCCACAAGAAATTGGGACAAAATTCTCATCTTGGGACGAGGAGGATTTGGAACGGTTTATAAAGGGACTTGGAAACACACCGAAGTGGCCATTAAACGAATTGAGCAGGCAAGTTGTTTCCTGAAACGTTTCCTGGCTAAAAATATGTGGTTTTCTCATAGAGAACTGGTGATCCTGCAAGCCTTTTCCCAGCTTCCTTATCCCAATCTTTGGGTGAATTGAAAATCCTGAATGCTTACCGCCACGACAATATTCTGCCTTTATATGGCTATTGTTTCACTGGCGAACATCCCTGTTTGGTTTACCAGTATATGCCCAATGGATCTCTCGAAGATAGACTTCTCTGTCGAGAAGTATGTTTGTTTTTTATTTAAATCTCTTAACAACTACCTATCCATATTATCAAATCTAATCCATATTATCAAATCTAATTACTTCGATATTTAAATTATCGATATAAATGATCGACTTGAAATATTAAAAGAAATAATTTTGAATATAAATCATTTAAAATAAATAATTATCGATTGTTTAAACAATCGTTTTAATATCGATTTGTTAAATTATCGATTTTTTTAAAATTGATTTTTAAAATTGATTTTAAATTGTCGATTTTAAAAACTGTTTTAACTTTTAAAAACTGTTTGTTTTTTTAAAAAAAAATCGATATTACCTCTTAAATTAGTTTATTTTTTTTCCTGTAGCGTTCACCACCATTAGGTTGGGCAGTTCGCCTAAATATCGCCCAAGGCACTGCCCGTGGTTTGCAGTTTCTACATACCATGGACAAGCCTCTCATTCACGGTGACATTAAAAGGTAACCTTGCTTATTCTCCTGGAGCGAAAGGAGACCCATTAACAAGAACAACAACAACTGATTTTTGAATGAATTCAACCGTTTCTTCTTTCTAGTGCGAACATTTTACTGGATAAGAACCTAGAGCCCAAGATTGGCGACTTCGGATTGGCTCGTGAAGGGCCTCAGACGCAGTATACTTCTATCAAAGTTAGCCGAGTGCATGGAACACGGCCGTATTTGCCTAACGAGTACTTGCGAAGTAGAAAAATCTCGCCGAAAGTAGACACTTATAGTTTCGGCATCGTAAGTTAGACTAAATATTTGTACTAATTGAAAACAAAAGCTAATTCGGCGTCTTTTCAGGTCATTTTCGAGCTATGCACCGGCCTGCGAGCTTACGATGATTCCAGATCGGACCCATACTTGGTAATGTGACTATTTTTTGGTATTTTGGAGGGAATTCATTGCAATGGTTTGTTAGCGAGACTTTGTGGAGAGCTACGAAACGGAAATGTTGCACCACATCGCGGACCGTAAGGCGGGGCCTGATAGTGGGGGCGTGTTTTGGGACCTTGTAGACCTGGGCAAGTCCTGTTCCTGTAATTCTGCCAAGGACAGGCCTGATATGGTTCACGTGTTACATACAATCCAAGCCATGTCCCAACCGCCGACGATGAGAAATCCTCCTCCAGGCCCCGCCCACTCTGCAGAACCAGAACATGTTCCGACCTTTCCCAATCCAGGATTTGTGCAATTCAGCGCTGGTTTGGATACTACATACCCAACTTACGTCTCGGTAAGTTGTATCAACAAAGGTAGACTGGTACTCTAGAAAAATGTGGATTTGTTTAGGAATTGAGGGAAGTCTCTGGGTCTGATCTCCCGTTCTTGACCGGGCTTTACGCCGCGCCTACATCGCCTCAGCCGCCCCATGACAGCATGCACAGTGTGGCTTCTGGAGAGTTACCTGGTGTTTTATTTGGTAATACGAATTATTGGTCATACGAATTATTATTATTTTATTTGGTAATACGAAGAGGATTTGCACGGGGAACCCTGGGAACGCGAACAACCTCAGAAAACCGCCCTGGACTATTAGTGAGTGATATTTTAATTCTACGCCTTTTACAACGAGATTCTTTTGAAAATTTAAATCATTTAGGGTGGATGTTGTATAGAAAAATGGGTTTATACAATGTTAAAAGCTCCGGTATACCTTAGCTTGGTATCGGTCGTTAGAATGGGAAATTTCCGAACTCAGCCTTAAGCTTCAACTCACACGTTTGTTTTGCAAATTTTCTGGTTAAAAAACTAATATAATAAGCTCATAAAACTTGTTCTCTTAGTTTTAATCCGTTTATTATTGCATGTCGAAATAATGCTAGAAATTGTTCTTTGTTTCTGTCAAATGATCTGAAAACCTCATTCGCCTTTCTGAACCTACGACGATCCCAACGGACGCGCATTTTGTGTCATGGCGGTTTAACTTGTATGTTTTCAAAATAGTAACAGTGAAAGTTTCTACGTGTATTAAAAATGTCGCGTCCAAGGAGGAGCAGAGATTCCAATAAGGATCGGGAAAGTTTCTTAGATGTAACTGAGGTGAGTTAAATAGTATGCGAAGTATTAAACTGCCTTTTTTTTATGTGCGTCATCTTCTCCTTTTCGCTTTTGTAGGCAAACCATCAGGTTTCACCTGAAGCAGTTACAAGACAATATCAAAGGACGAAAGTATTATGGAGGCCAAGTCGCACTGTGGTGAGTGACAAGAAAATTGACAGAGGTACCAAAACTACATTCCAAGATTACTTGGATGATGATTCATCAGTATCTGGAGATATAACTGGGTCTTCCGATGGTTCCAATTGGAGTGACGAGGCTAGCGCTAAGAAAAAAAGAGGAATTACCATCAAACCAGAAAATCGGCAGCGAAGCTCGGATGAGGAAGAACCTAGCCGTGACCGCACACAAGTTTACTCTCCGCTTGTAGTAACTCCCGGAAGAACTAATAATATACTGGACATTCTGCACGACAATCACATGAGAGGGTTGCAGAGAATCCAAGGTTTGCTTGAGGGTGAAGCAGATACGGCGTCAATTCGAACAAAGCAAGGGAATGACAACCGTTCTCAACAAAAATTGGAAAACGTCCGTAGATCTTCAATGAAAAATGCTGAAGTGAAGGCAAATGCGGTTGCAACGGAAGAGGAAGATGCTGCGGTCAGAAAGCCAAAAGTCAAGTTCAACGAGCCAATTACCTACTCAAACCAGAATCAGCTTGAATCACCGCTTAAAGGTGTTCAACATAAAGAAGCTAAGAAAAGGTAATTTGCTTTATAAAATTGACTGGTTTCTGATTAGAAAACCTATAGGTTATTTGGAAGACCTTCTCTACATGTTCCGAGTTCGTTATCCAGCAATTCTACCCATACAAGCGAGGATCACTCTTCTTTGACCGCTAAGAGCCGTAATTTTTTGGTTTGTTTGTATGTTGCGTTCAAAAATTGTGTATTCTAGGGGCAAGCCAAACAGTTAGCCGCTTTGAAAAACAGTTCAATAAGTTAAGCCACTTGGGCTTTCTGGAGACGCCACGTAATCCCCGAGGGCGCCCAAGCTTTGGTACTAAATATGTATCAATATCTATCTAACATATATTGATATCAATATCTAACATAATAACAATATAATAATAATAAAATAATAACATTATTGATATCAATATCTAGCATAATAACATTAATAATAACAACATAATAATAATAATAACAATAATAACATTATTGATATCAGTATCTAACATAATAACATTATTGATATCAATATCTAACATTATAACATTAATAATAACAAAATAATAATAACAATAATAACATTATTGATATCAATATCTAACATTATAATATCAATAATAACAAAATAATAATAACATTATTAATATCAATATCTAACATAGATAGATATCAATGTCTATATCCAATAGAAAGATATCAATATCTATATCTGATAGATAGATATCAATATCTATATCTAATAGATAGATATCAATATCTATCTAATATGAATATATAGATATTGATACATTTGTATATTTATTTAATTTATATATAGAGAGAGAGATACATATTTAGCCTATTCTCTTTCTGCAGATAAATCTACCCAGTCTCCAAGCGGGCCAACTAGTAAGACTATCAATGAAGCAGGAACAAAATTGGAAAATTCGGTAAATCCATCCTCCATGAACAAGCGAATTAACGCTAGCCTCCCCAATTCCGAGTACACTGAAGCTGTCAAGCATAGTTCCTCGTCAGTTCAGAACCCCATTAGAAAAGATCAACCTGATGTTGCCTCACCAGTCGTGTTTGCAAGAAATGAAACTATAGACCTAGATGCTCCTGATTTTGCGAGCCCAGAAATACGGAAAGCAACTCCCCAGAAGTTATCTACAGTTTCAAAAGTTAAAGACAGTTTCCTAGCCAACGAGCCAACTATTTTACTACAAGATGTGAGAAGTAGGGGTTCTCCTAGTGCAGTTAAAAGAACGGGCGTGGATGAAATTCGGACAATTTTGAACACGAGTTGTACCCAGCCGCCTTTCCAAGCGAATGCTGAAGACATTAATGCAAAACAATTACCGGAAACGCAGTCTGATATGAATGGTTCTATTTCTAATTCTACGTCTGAAAGTCTCGACCAATTTCTAAAACAACTCATTCAAAGTGGTCGCGAAACACTAATGATTCCGGAGCCAATCAACGGAATGGAAAGAATTCTGGACGAGGAAACCACAGCGGGTCTACTGTTTGAAAAGGAAATGCGGGAACGGAAATGTAAGCTAAATATCATTTTTATAGTTAATTAAATTATCGTTGGTATAGCCAAAAAGCAGCCTGTGCCAGTGAAACCACTGCCAGTGAAGTCAAATGGAGAAAGCTTGACGGATCTAAGGAAAACTTGTGTGTTTCGACACAATCAGCTCAACTATTGTACAACTGATTACGTTCCGGCTGTTGCAGAAGATCCTATTCAAGTATGTAACGCGGTCAACAGCCCAGGACTAATGGTCAATTCGTGGAAACTTCTAACTGGGATGTCTAAACCACTTGCGCGTTTAGCAACGTCGCCTGCTGTAAGCAAACGCTATACACGAACGAGAGAAGATTCTAATGTGACTATTTTGACAGCTCTTAACGGTTTTGGAAGGAGAATTGGCGCTGCAAGTGACGCAAAAAGACGGGAAAAGTGACAAGACGTTTTTATCCGAAAAAGACTTTGCGTCAATTCCTGCGGGTAACCTAGTCAAGGACAGTTAACGTTATTTTTTAATACCATTCTTTTTAGAAACCGTCTATACTGTTACAAACGTGGGAAACGTGACTTCAAATTTTCTTGTTCACCAAATGTTTACATTCTGATTACCAAACTGATGAGAAATTGTATTTGATCCAAAATAGTAAATGAGATCGGGCTTTTTTTATAGAGAAGTTTGTCAACCCACCATTCTTCTTCTGTTGTTAAATAAGGACAATTGGCTAGCTTTAAGATTGGCTGGCTTTGAAGCCCCGGAGATTAACATTAACATAACGGAGATTAACAAGCCCCGGAAATTAGAATGAAGCGTTTAAGGAGCAGTATGGCATTCAGTGAGCCCCAAAACTTTGGATAAAGAAAAGAAAAACGGACTTGACTGATTGGCCTAAAAGACGGCCAATAAAAATCTATCAAATGCTATCAAGTTGTATCAAAACATCTATCAAATGCCATCAAGTTGTATGAAAACTTCTATCAACTGCTATCAAGTTGTATCCAAAAGTGCGCGCTACAGGAACGGCCGCAAGCGGCGCTTTGTCCAACGTGCAGCGTCAGTCGCGCTCGCAAAGCCGAACAAGTTACATGTTCAGGCAGAAACTATTGTTATGCATAATTTTATGTATAGAATAGTTGTGTTTTTAGCTGAATTTACGTAACTTAGTCTGTCTGCAGTTACGAACAACATTCCTGTTCATTTATGAGCATTCATTCATCTTCATTTGTGGATTTTGTGCGTGTTTTCAGTGCGAAGTTTCGTTCAAACGTTTGGGCGTGTACGCCTTTTTTTAAGTCTAAAACAGACGGTTTTGTGAAATTTGGGCTGGACAAGCTCAAACATGATGCCGCTGGGTTCTTCTTTTTCACCTTTTGCCTGCTCCAGTTGGTAATTATTATTTGAATTTTTTAGGAGAGACATCCTTATTTCTTCGCCTGTTATTCAAATGAAGTTGATTGAAAACATGGCATGCCACGTGGGAGAGTCATGTGTGAGATTAAGGAGAGATATTATAAGCTTAGAAGGCACTCGCCGCCACTTTGCATAGCGGACGGAATTAATCCCGTCAGCCATTTTGTGAACAGACGCCAAGCCGACTCCACGTCAGGTATTTTGCTCCCGTTTTATTCAAATTATTCGACTCCCATCCTACTTTTATCAAACTGAAAGGCAAACAGACCTAAGTATTATGCAATCAGCTTGCATATTGTCACATTTTCTTAATTAAAAGTAACAATATTGATCATGTTCGACATTATTCCCAGGGGTAAGCGTCAGTAGATTTCGAACGTTTTCAAGTTTATTCCCTCCCACTGGCTACATATTGCCATTAATTCAATTAACAACCAGTTATCCGTTAGTTATCATATTATGCCTCCTGTTTCCTCTAGTAAGGCGAAGATTTTGTTTATCCTATTTTTTCACGAAAATGTTCAAAATCTGATTTGAGTAATTTCCAGTTTTCTTTTAATTCCTCAATCCTCATGACTACCAACAAAGATCAACCCTCGGAGGGTAATCCCATTTTTGGGTTTAAAAAATTATCGATGCAAACAAAGTTAGCAATATTCCGGCTAAAAAAACGTAATATTAAACATTCCCGCATGGCCGCATTGTCGGTCCCAGCGAACGTTTTTGTCCCCGCCCTGTTCCGCCATTTTGATTTTTCTAGTCGGGTGGGATGACGTACTTTTTTCGAGACTCAAATTCATTTTGTCAAAGCTTAAAACCGTGTTAAGTTGTGTTTAAAGATGAACAGTATCACTAAGAGTTGTCCCTTTTCTATTTATTAGGTGGTGACAAATTTCACAAGCAGTTCTATTGTTACAAACAGTTTTATTGTTAGTGTTAAGTGTGTGGTCCTTTCCGTCCTCCCGTTCCACTCAGCCAACTTGCTTTTGCCATCCTTTTGGAGAAGAAAAAGAGACTTTCACTCCGTTTGGTTCCCTTAGCGCTCCGGCTTTGATTTTGCTGTGTTTTCAAGATTGTTGCTGTTTTTTGCTTGGATCCACGTGTTGGCTCAGTCGAGGTAAGAACTTTTTCGAATTTTTTCCAAAGTGGCTTTCTGGTTTCTTTCCCTAATCGAAGAGTCCATTTTATGTTTGAACATGGTTAACATGGCCATAGTAGATAGATTACTTTGAAAGCGTTTAAAGTAGCTCAGTTTTACAGTTTTTATTCATATTTTATAGTTTTTATTCTTGTTCTTTTTTCCTAGGACGTTCACGAGACCGGGAGAAAAGGGAGGGCGAAGTCTCGGAAGGCTATTAGTCGTAGGAAAGCAAAGCAAAAAAAAAAGGGGAGCAGAACCTGCACCTGGTCGACTTTGGGCAACATCTCCGCCTTTCCCACACTTGCTATGTCTCCAGCCGGCGAAAATGGATACATTTGAGTCTTTTGAATAAGGGAAGCACACTTTGTGGATTATTCTCTGCTTTCGCCTGCTCTTCGCCATGTAGACCTCGGAAAGAGGGTGGAAGAAGGAAATAACAATTTTGTGGGTTGTGGAACTCGTCCAATGTATCGAAGCGAAAAGGAAGAGTGAGTAAGTCGACTTGGTCAACGTCGCAATCGTCTGGAACTTGAGCCCTTTCTTTCAGACCTTTTCTCATAATACTTTTGACATTATACTGATGCTTGTCTCTTTTATTCTAGAATTCTCATCGAAAACGAAGTGAAAGGCTTTCAACTGGAGTCACTGGGTTACTACCCAAGATTAGCTTCATGGGGAGCCTCTGTGACGCTAGACTCCGATGATACTCGATGATACGCCAGGTACATTCTTTGATTTGAATGAACTCGATCTTTTGTATTAATATCTGCCTTGTCATTGTCTAATAGGCTTGAGACAGAGCTCCGTTTGGCTACTATTCCGTATTGGGGAAATACCGCGAGCCCGTTCAGTCTTCATGGTCGTCTGGGGTTTGGTGGGCGTGGTTGTGGGGCCGGTGGAGGACCAGCAGGCAAGGGACGGTGTTGAAGAGGGCGGAGTAAGTTTTGATTTCTTATTTTTTTTAATTCTCTCTACTAATGTTGTTTTTATTCCAATAGGCTATCCATTATTACTTAACAACATCTCCATGACATTGTGCCTTTATTCTGTCGTTCAATTCCGTCCATTAGAAGAAAGCAAAGAGTCTTGTGAGCTGCAGTTATCAAATCCCCCAGTTTCGTCCTTGGCGTTCACAACTGGAGTTGTGCGATGCTTTCCCTCCTCCGATTTGTTAATTTTTTGGTAAGTGATTTTTATATTTGTATTTTCCTTCATTTTATTTGTATTTTCCTTCATTTTTATGCGTATTTTCCTTCAAATTATTTGTATTTTCCTTCATTTTATGCGCATTTTCCTTCAAATTATTTGTATTTTCCTTCATTTTTTAGGGGGGTGGGAATAGTATTGCTAACACGCTAAATGTCCGAATATGGAGTTTAAACACACTCACCCAACGCAGTGCCCAATCACGATGCTCGTAACGTTGCCATGGTTTCTGGCGAATGGGTACAGCCCTCTGTCGGCGCTTGTCGGTGCTTGTCGATGACGACGGAATTAATCTCGTCTGCGAACAAAACTAGAACCTTCTACACGTCAGGTATTTTGCTCCCGTTTTATTTCAAGTTTATCGACTCCCATCCGACTTGTATCAAAGTGAAAGCATCCAACACTTGCATAGTATACAAGCAGCATGCATATTCTCACAGTTTGCTCATTAAAAGTAGCAATATTGAGCATTTTCGACATAATTCCCGAGGGTTAATTAGCGTCAGTAGGTTTCGAACGTTTTCAAGTGTCTTCGCTCCCCGTTGGCTACATATTGCCATTAGAGTCAAGTTCCCGCAGTGCCTTCCATTTCCTCTAGTCAGACAACGATTCGTTCTTTCTATTTTTCACGAAATCCGATTTTCTTTTTAGCAATTTTCCAGTGGCTTTTTTGATGTGTCAAGTCGGGTGGGGTGACTGTTTTAGTGACTCAACTTAAACTGGACAAAGCTTACAAAGTTGTGCTTAAACCTGAACGGTATTTACTAAGAGTTCCTTTTCTATTTATTAGACGGTGCCACATTTCACAGTGAGTGATAGTATTACAACGTGTTAAGCGTGTGGTGCTCATCCATTCCCTCTTCCTGTTCTGCTAAGCTGAGGCTGTGGGGAGCTATTATTTCATGTGCTGTGCTGGTGGAATCCGGCTGCGATTTTGCCGTGTTTTCAAGATTGTTGCTGTTTTCGGGGGGATCCACGTGTTCGCTCAGTCGAGGTAAGAACTTATTTGAATTTTTTCCAAAGTGGCTTTCTGGTTTCTTTCCCCAATCGAAGAGGCCATTATATGTTTGCAAGCTGTCCCATCTACAAGCTGCACTAAACCCTACAAACTGCGCCATCTATTATCAACTAGTAGAGACTCACTGAACACCCCCAAGGCACAAACGAACCAGCAGAAGGGTGTTTTTCTCCTGATACTTTTGACGTAATACTGATGCTTGTCTCTTTTGTTCTAGAATTCTCGGCGAAAACGAAGGGAAGGCTTTCAACTGGATTCACTGCATGACTACCCAAGACTAGAGCCATTTGAAGACTTTCTAACGCTTAACTCGGCCCACTTTTGAAGAAGACGAGGAAACTTGTGTTACCAGATTCGTCTTTGATGTTCGTTACGCAAGTTCCATTTTTAGTTTTAATGAACTCGATCTTTTTGTATTAATATCTGCTTTGTCATTGTCTAATAGGCTTGAGGTAGAGCTCCGTTGTGCTAATATTTCGCATTGGGAAATACCACGAGTAGGCCCGCTCCTTTTCAGTGTGTTAAGTGTTCAACGGTAGCAACGGAGCAGCTTCTCTGGGTTTTGGAGGGCGTGGTTCGGGTGCATTGTGGGGCCTGTGGAGGACCAGCAGGAAAGGGGCGTTATATTCTGGTGTGGTGATGAAGAGGCGGAGTAAGTTTTGACTTGTTGTTTTATTTTATTCTGTGTACTAGTGTTGTTGTTTTTATTCAAATAGGCTATCCATTGGAACTCCTGCGTTATTACTTAACAACATCTCAATGACATTATGAATTTATGTTGTTAAATGCCGTCCATTAGGAGAAAGCGAAGACATAAGAAGTGGCTCGGTTCTGGCCCTCGAATCTTCCTCTGCGGATGTGTTTGTTCACACTTATTTGTAAGTTTTAAACATTTTCTTTATGAATTTGTACCGATATTTTTCTCTTTTCTTCTAGTTTTCGGTGGCAAAATGAAGGGGAAGAGGAAGTAATCCTGTGCCAAGAGGTCAGCATCTCCTAACGAATCAGATTTCAGTGTAAACGTCATGGGGACCTTCGGAGTGATGGTAGTAACGCTTTCAATTTACATTTATAAGTTTTTACTAATTGTTTCTTTCAGGCTAGCAAATAGAAGGCTATTTGGATCGAATATTTGGATTGAAGTCGAATATGGATGACAAGATTTCAAAGCGGGTAGCAAAAAGCCGATTTACATGCAGTTTGTATTGTTGAGATTTCTTTTACATTTTAATTTTCTTCACTTTTCCCCAAGTCACGCTTTAGATTCGCCGCTTCATTCGCCGTTCTCCTAGTACTTCAGGATTTCAGTTGAGTTTCAACTGACTTGACTTTTAATTTATTTTCTTAATTTTAAGTTTTATTTATTTGTTTGTTTTGTTTATTTGTTCGTTTTGTTTATTTGTTCGCCTTATTTGTTGTACCAAAAAGTTCCCCGTAAAATCTAGTTTCCGAAAATGTCCTTTTTGTATTATTTGCCACATTTTGCAATAAAAATTAAAATTTTAAATATTTTTGCGTGAATTTTCAAAAAATCCGCTAAAAAAGGGGGCGTGGTTTCCGAAATGGACGAATCCTATTGGTGGATTGGACCAAAAAGGGGGCGTGGCTCCTTTTCGAGATTTCGAAGCGTTTTCTGGGCTATTTTCCATAAGGATCCCTGCACGATCAAGGGGGTCCCCTTGAAAAATCGTCAAAAATTGAAGCCTCGCCCCTTTCCCTGTACCCAACTCCCCTGCTCGGTTTCCTATCCACGATATTCGAGCTCGTAATGCCGAAGCATCACAATTTCGAATATGCGAATAGGAACCTTGCCAGGAAGGCATATGGTACAGGGAAAGGGAGCCAATTAATATTTCGTTTATTCGACGAAATAAAGTGCCACGACCGGGAATCGAACCGAGGACCTTTGGGTCCCCAGTCATGCGTGGTATCCACGCGGTCATGGGCTTATATATAAAAGGCGTTGAGGCAGGTATATAAGCAACATAGGAACCAAGGTGTATGTATATGTATGTATGTATGTATTTGTGTGTATGTATGTATGTGTATGTGTATGTGTATGTATGTATGTATGTGTATGTATGTATGTGTATGTATGTATGTATACATGGAGTACGTGGAGTCAAAGGTGTACGTGCAAGGTTGCATGAAGGTCATTTGAAGGTTATTTGAAGGTCATTGAGGTCATTTGAAGGTTATTTGAAGTCCGGGTAGCTAAAGGTGTACGTGCAAGGTTGCATGAAGGTCATTTGAAGGTTATTTGAAGGTCATTGAGGTCATTTGAAGGTTATTTGAAGTCCGGGTAGCTAATGGTGTACGTGCAAGGTTGCATGAAGGTCATTTGAAGGTTATTTGAAGGTCATTGAAATCCAATTCAATGACCTTCAAATAACCTTCAAATAACCTTGAAGTAACCTTCATGCAACCTTGCACGTACACCTTTAGCTACCCGGACTTCAAATAACCTTCAAATGACCTCAATGACCTTCAAATAACCTTCAAATGACCTTCATGCAACCTTGCACGTACACCTTTAGCTACCCGGACTTCAAATAACCTTCAAATGACCTCAATGACCTTCAAATAACCTTCATGCAACCTTGCACGTACACCTTTAGCTACCCGGACTTCAAATAACCTTCAAATGACCTCAATGACCTTCAAATAACCTTCAGGCAACCTTGCACGTACACCATTAGCTACCCGGACTTCAAATAACCTTCAAATGACCTCAATGACTTTCAAATAACCTTCAAACAACCTTCATGCAACCTTGCACGTACACCATTAGCTACCCGGACTTCAAATAACCTTCAAATGACCTCAATAACCTTAAAATAACCTTCTCGCAACCTTGCACGTACTCCATGTATACATACATACATACACATACATACATACACATACATACATATACATACATACACATACATACATACACACACATACATACATACACATACATACACATACATATATATACACACCTTGGTTCTTATGTTGCTTATATACCTGCCTCAACACCTTTTATATATAAGCCCATGACCGCGTGGATACCACGCATGACTGGGGACCCAAAGGTCCTCGGTTCGATTCCCGGTCGTGGCACTTTATTTCGTCGAATAAACGAAATATTAATTGGCTCCCTTTCCCTGTACCATATACCAAATTCCCGGCAAGGTTCCTATTCGCATATTCGAAATTGTGATGCTTCGGCATTACGAGCTCGAATATCGTGGATAGGAAACCGAGCAGGGGAGTTGGGTACAGGGAAAGGGGCGAGGCTTCAATTTTTGACGATTTTTCAAGGGGACCCCCTTGATACAGCATTATTCCTTATGGAGAAAAGCCCAGAAAACGCCTCGAAATCTCGAAAAGGAGCCACGCCCCCTTTTTGGTCCAATCCACCAATAGGATTCGTCCATTTCGGAAACCACGCCCCCTTTTTTAGCGGATTTTTTGAAAAATCACGCAAAAATATTTAAAATTTTAATTTTTATTGCAAAATGTGGCAAATAATACAAAAAGGACATTTTTGGAAACTAGATTTTACGGGGAACTTTTTGGTACAACAAATAAGGCGAACAAATAAACAAAACAAACAAATAAATAAAACTTAAAATTAAGAAAATAAATTAAAAGTCAAGTCAGTTGAAACTCAGTCAACTGAAATCCTGAAGTACTAGGAGAACGGCGAATGAAGAAGCGGCGAATCTAAAGCGTGACTTGGGGAAAAGTGAAGAAAATTAAAATGTAAAAGAAATCTCAACAATACAAACTGCATGTAAATCGGCTTTTTGCTACCCGCTTCGAAATCTTGTCATCCATATTCGACTTCAATCCAAATATTCGATCCAAATAGCCTTCTATTTGCTAGCCTGAAAGAAACAATGAGTAGTAAAAACTTACAAATGTAAATTTAAAGCGTTACTACCATCACTCCGAAGGTCCCCATGACGTTTACACTGAAATCTGATTCGTTAGGAGATGCTGACCTCTTGGCACAGGATTACTTCCTCTTCCCCTTCATTTTGCCACCGAAAACTAGAAGAAAAGAGAAAAATATTAGCACGCATGAAATCAATTCATTAACAAAATGTTTAAAACTTACAAATAAGTGTGAACACATCCGCAGAGGAAGGCTCCCAAAACGAGTGAAAACAGAAAACGTATGAAAAGGAGGAGGACTTTGGAGGAGGAGAAAACTTGCCGAATTTTGTGTTTGTAGACTCCCGACACACAAGTAAAAAACAACAACACACGTTTGAGACATTCGTCCTCACTTTTGCATTTCCGGTGTAATGCAGGGATGAAGTAGAGAGCACACATAGAGATGAAGTAGAGAACACATATTTTTGTACTGGCATAGGCCTGACAAGCCTTTTGCCAAACACCACAAGTAACACTTTAAACGCGCACTTGAATTGACTCCAGGTTTTCGAAGATCCAATTGGTAATGTTTTCGAAGATAACGCTTAATCCGATTGTTAATGTTCAACATGCTTGGGAATGTTTAACTATAAACTCACTACTAGCTTTCACAACATCGCTGGAGAGAAGCAGGTGAGCACTGACTGCTTGCTAGGGAGCAACTGACGTTATAGGGTTCTTCAGGGTGGACATCCGTTCAAAGGCAACAAACTCTTGAAACTATCCGGACACGGTTTGGTGTTTATACGAAAACACATGCAGAGCTACGCAGCTTCGGTTCGGGTTCGTCCATCCATGGTAGCGAATCAGAGAACGGCTTGCCAAACCGAAACTTGTGGCGAATTCGAGGGCCAGAACCGAGCCACTTCTTATGTCTTCGCTTTCTTCTAATGGACGGCATTTAACAACATACATTCATAATGTCATTGAGATGTTGTTAAGTAATAACGCAGGAGTTCCAATGGATAGCCTATTTGAATAAAAACAACAACACTAGTACACAGAATAAAATAAAACAACAAGTCAAAACTTACTCCGCCTCTTCATCACCACACCAGAATATAACGCCCCTTTCCTGCTGGTCCTCCACAGGCCCCACAATGCACCCGAACCACGCCCTCCAAAACCCAGAGAAGCTCCGTTGCTACCGTTGAAGACTTAACACACTCGTGGTATTTCCCAATGCGAAATATTAGCACAACGGAGCTCTACCTCAAGCCTATTAGACAATGACAAAGCAGATATTAATACAAAAAGATCGAGTTCATTAAAATTAAAAAATGGACCTTGCGTAACGAACATCAAAGACGAATCTGGTAACTGCGGCTCACAAGTTTCCTCGTCTTCTTCAAAAGTGGGCGGAGTTCAGCGTCAGAAAGGCTTCAAATGGCTCTAATCTTGGGTAGTCACGCAGTGAATCCAGTTGAAAGCCTTCCCTTCGTTTTCACTCCGAGAATTCTAGAACAAAAGAGACAAGCATCAGTATTATGTCAAAAGTATTAGGAGAAAAACACACTTCTGCTGGCTCGTTCGTGTCTTGGGGTGTTCAGTGAGTCTCTACTAGTTGATACTAGATGGCGCAGTTTGTACGGTTTAGTGCAGCTTGTAGATGGGACAGCTTGCAAACATATAATGGACTCTTCGACTGGGGAAAGAAACCAGAAAGCCACTTTGGAAAAATTCAAACAAGTTCTTACCTCGACTGAGCGAACACGTGGATCCCCCCGAAAACAGCAACAATCTTGAAAACACGGCAAAATCGCAGCCGGATTCCACCAGCACAGAACATGAAATAATAGCTCCCCGCAGCCTCAGCTTAGCAGAACAGGAAGAGGGAATGGATGAGCACCACACGCTTAACACGTTGTCATACTATCACTCACTGTGAAATGTGGCACCGTCTAATAAATAGAAAAGGAACTCTTAGTAAATACCGTTCAGGTTTAAGCACAACTTTGTAAGGGTAAACTTTGTAAGGTTTAAGCACAACTTTGTAAGCTTTGTCCAGTTTAAGTTGAGTCACTAAAACAGTCACCCCACCCGACTTGACACATCAAAAAAGCCACTGGAAAATTGCTAAAAAGAAAATCGGATTTCGTGAAAAATAGAAAGAAAAATCAAAGAATGTACCTGGCGTAATGAACACCAAAGACGAATCTGGTAACTGCGGCTTACAAGTATACTCGGCTTCTTCGAAAGTGGGCGGAGTTTAGCGTCACAAAGGCTTCCCATGAAGCTAATGTTGGGTAGTAACCCAGTGAATCCAGTTGAAAGCCTTTCACTTCGTTTTCGATGAGAATTCTAGAATAAAAGAGACAAGCATCAGTATAATGTCAAAAGTATTATGAGAAAAACACTCACAAAAGAAAAGGTCTGAAAGAAAGGGCTCAAGTTCCAGACGATTGCGACGTTGACCAAGTCGACTTACTCACTCTTCCTTTTCGCTTCGATACATTGGACGAGTTCCACAACCCACAAAACTGTTATTTCCTTCTTCCACCCTCTTTCCGCGGTCTACATGGCGAAGAGCAGGCGAAAGCAGAAAATAATCCACAAAGTGTGCTTCCCTTATTCAAAAGACTCAAATGTATCCATTTTCGCCGGCTGGAGACATAGCAAGTGTGGGAAAGGCGGAGATTTTGCCCAAAGTCGACCAGGTGCAGGTTCTGCTCCCTTTTTTTTTGCTTTGCTTTCCTACGACCAATAGCCTTCCGAGACTTCGCCCTCCCTTTTCTCCCGGTCTCGTGAACGTCCTAGGAAAAAAGAACAAGAATAAAAACTATAAATATGAATAAAAACTGTAACACTGAGCTATTTTAAACGCTTTCAAAGTAATCTATCTTCTATGGCCATGTTAACCATGTTGAAACATAAAATGGACTCTTCGATTAGGGAAAGAAACCAGAAAGCCACTTTGGAAAAAATTCGACCAAGTTCTTACCTCGACTGAGCCTACACGTAGATCCAAGCAAAAAACAGCAACAATCTTGAAAACACAGCAAAATCCCAGCCGGAGCGCTAAGGGAACCAAACGGAGTGAAAGTCTCTTTTTCTTCTCCAAAAGGATGGCAAAAGCAAGTTGGCTGAGTGGAACGGGAGGACGGAAAGGACCACACACTTAACACTAACAATAAAACTGTTTGTAGCAATAGAACTGTTTGTGAAATTTGTCACCACCTAATAAATAGAAAAGGGACAACTCTTAGTAATACTGTTCATCTTTAAACACAACTTAACACGGTTTTAAGCTTTGACAAGTTGAATTTGAGTCTCGAAAAAAAGTACGTCATCCCACCCGACTAGAAAAATCAAAATGGCGGAACAGGGCGGGGACAAAAACGTTCGCTGGGACCGACAATGGCGGCCATGCGGGAATTTTTCATATTACGTTTTTTAGCCGGAATATTGCTAACTTTGTTTGCATTGATAATTTTTTAAACCCAAAAATGGGATTACCCTCCGAGGGTTGATCTTTGTTGGTAGTCATGAGGATTGAGGAATTAAAAGAAATCTGGAAATTACTCAAATCAGATTTTGAACATTTTCGTGAAAAAATAGGATAAACAAAATCTTCGCCTTACTAGAGGAAACAGGAGGCATAATATGATAACTTCATAATATGATAACTAACGGATAACTGGTTGTTAATTGAATTAATGGCAATATGTAGCCAGTGGGAGCGAATAAACTTGAAAACGTTCGAAATCTACTGACGCTTACCCCTGGGAATAATGTCGAACATTATCAATATTATTACTTTTAATTAAGAAAATGTGACAATATGCAAGCTGATTGCATAATACTTAGGTCTGTTTGACTTTCAGTTTGATAAAAGTAGGATGGGAGTCGAATAATTTGAATAAAACGGGAGCAAAATACCTGACGTGGAGTCGGCTTGGCGTCTGTTCACAAAATGGCTGACGGGATTAATTCCGTCCGCTATGCAAAGTGGCGGCGAGTGCCTTCTAAGCTTATAATATCTTTCCTTAATCTCACACATGACTCTCCCACGTGGCATGCCATGTTTTCAATCAGCTTCATTTGAATAACAGGCGAAGAAATAAGGACGTCTCTCCTAAAAAATTCAAATAATAATTACCAACTGGAGCAGGCAAAAGGTGAAAAAGAATAACCCAGCGGCATCATGTTTGAGCTTGTCCAGCCCAAATTTCACAAAATCGTCCGTTTTGGACGTTAAAAAAGGCCTACACGCCCGTACGTTTGAATGAAACTTGGCACTGAAAACACGCACAAAATCCACAAATGAAGCTGCATGAATGCTTATAGATGAACAGGAATGTTGTTCGTAACTGCAGACAGACTAAGTTACGTAAATTCAGCTAGAAACACAACTATTCTATACATAAAATTATGCATAACAACAGTTTCTGCCTGAACATGTAACTTGTTCGGCTTTGCGAGCGCGACTGACGCTGCACGTTGGACAAAGCGCCGCTTGCGGCCGTTCCTGTAGCGCGCACTTTTGGATACAACTTGATAGCAGTTGATAGTAGTTTTCATACACATTGATGGCATTTGATAGATGTTTTGATACAACTTGATAGCATTTCATAGATTTTTACTGGCCGTCTTTTAGGCTATCAGTCAAGTCCGTTTTTCTTGTCTGTATCCAAAGTTTTGGGGCTTACTGAATGCCATACTGCTCCTTAAACGCTTCATTCTAATTACGTGTTTTTCGTACACAAGGTTTTCGCGCAACCAAAACAAACATAGGTATACGGATTATTTGCATTCCTTATAAAAAGAATATATATATATAGTTTCTTTTAAGAACAGGGTCACGCTTCTTTATTCTCAACTGCCCTGGAATAACTCACCGAAACACAAGCCTGGTTATTTATGTTATATTATGTATTTACTTTGGTAGTTGTTCAATTTGAGATAAAATATGTTTATTGCGAATTGGCACAATTAATCAAGTCTTTGCGCTTTCTTGTTGGCTCGCTCTTCTTTTGTTTTCTCTCCCTTTACTCCAAATCTACTCTGCGTCTTGATTATGTTTAGTCTTGTAGCCAACCCAACCAATTAGTTCGTACAAATCCACGCCAGTCTTTACCAAAGGTCAATGGGAACAGAAAGTAGCGCGAGAAGAAGGAGAGGCTTTGGTAAATAAGGCGGTAAGGTTTAATATTGATACCACGGCTGGCGACGAACCCAACGTAAGCGTATGCCAGCATCAGTACGAATCTTAATAGACGCAGCTTCTGCTGCACGCACCGTTTCTTTCACCGACTGCATCAAGTTTTGTGCGTTGCCCACCAACATATCTGTCGCTTCTTGATCTTCTTCCGTGCCTTGAGCTCCCAACATGGTTGCTTTCACCGTTGATAAAATCTTCAGTTGCGTTCCAATCGTAGGAATGCGTTCACACACTTGCAACAGTGTCTAAATAACGTAAACATCCGACAGTTAATTTTCTATTTTTGTTTTCTTAGAAATAAACAAAAGAACGGTACCGTGCGCATGCGTTTATCAGTGCATTGACGAGCGAGTTCTTTTGCAAGACGAGTCACTTCCTCGGAAGCTTCAGCGATAGCTTTTGCCACAGCTATCAAGTCCTTCTTGGAACCGCCTTCGCCACGAACTAATTGTGCCAAACGACCCATCAACAGAGCCATACGCTTGGCGGCAGCAATAATCTCGTTGTCCCGTGAAGACCATTGGCGCACTTCTTGATGCAAACCATGCGCAGCCATCTATACAAAATACATCAATAAATTGGCGTAGAAATAAATCGATAATTCCATTTAAATTTAAGAATGAACATGACTAAATGCAGGTAAAATTCCCTGAATTCAGAATGAAAGAAACTGTGGCCAAATTACGTTTCTAAATGTAAAGAAATATTATTGAAATATGTAATATTAATTATTATGTAATATTAGTTAAAAAATGTAAAGATATAGATACATGATTTATTTAAAATTATTCAAGTTATGAAAATTTTAAATAAATCATATATCTTAATTTTTGACGTAGCTTTTTAAGATATTTTTTATTAAGGTACTTTTAAAAAATCGATTCTGCCATGTAATTTTTGTATCAAGTTGCCTAATTCTCATAATACAGACAGTGATGCCATCTGTTGACAAAAAGATCATGTTCAGATCAATGGTCAGAAATAGTCGATAATGTGCCCGCTAGATGGCAGAGTTTGACAAAAAACAGATCAACAACAACATGTAGTAAAATAAACATTATATACTACGGACATAACAATAAATATTCCAGATTAATCTATAAAAACTTAAATTATAAGCGTTATTACCATGATCGGCTGATTGGAGTGAGGAGCGTGCAAGAACATGTCATCTTCGTCATCCGTCTCAGGGGGAGGAGGCCTGGGCGGGGCGTGTTCTCCTCCAGGCAAGGGTGGCCTGGGCGGAGCCGTTTCTGTACAAATAAATTCCGGAAAATTTTAACAACAAAACCATAGAATCTTTGAACCAAAATCCATGCGTTGGCACACATTCTTGGGTGAGGCATAACCGTAGGAATGGAACACTACCTGTGACGTCACAAGCCCAGGTGGGAGAGGCAGCTTGCATGAAACTTTCATGAGTATTTGAAAAAACATGACTATTTCTTTAAAAAAAGACAAAAATCCCAAGTCGCAGAAACGGGGCAAAAACAAAGACAAAACATGCGTCTTTTCTGACAATTACCAACCAATTTCTACCTGATGACCCAATGCTAATTAGGGGCGGTGGAGTGAAAGTCAGAGTCGTTGGGATTGACGGAGGAGGAGGAGGAGGAGGAGGCGGGGCAGACATCACTGTGATTAACGTTATATTGAATTAAACTAATATTAACCGACTTTTGACAAATTACACATGAATTACACATGAATTATACATTAAATTATAAACGTTTTTTAAATTCAAGTTTCTTACCGTTGATATGGAGTCCTTGCATGCTAGGCGGTTCAGGCAGATCCGGTCCAGCTACAGCGATGCGAACTTGTCCCACAGCACTCAATAACTAGAATAACGATTTCTCTTGACTTATTTCAACAGTTTTGACTTATTATCAGCATAATTTCAGCATTTTTAGAAAGTTTCCAACGAAGAAACTCGAAAAAGTTTGAAAGAGAAAAGCCACTTACGGCACGATTCGCGTCTCTCCATTGCTGCGCACTTTTGGCGTCTCGCATGTTCATAGCGACGCCCTTGGCTGTTTGCACCATTGGCGTCACGCCTGCGCAATAAGAAATTTCATTTATTGCATGCCTTAGACAGTTCCTAAGGCAGAAATACTAAGAAATAATAAAATAAAAAATAAATAATAGAATAAAATAAATAAATAATAATAATAATATAATAATAATATGTAATAATAAATATATAATAATATAATAAAATAATAATAATAATAATAAATAAATAAATAAACAATAAATAATAGAATAAAATAAAAAATAATAGAAAATAAAAGAATCCTCATCAGAAAATATCAAAAAATCAGAAAAGAATAGAATCCTAAGGCGAACAATCACAGAAAATAGATAGCAGAAAATAATAGAAATAATAAAATAAAAAATAAATAATAGAATAAAATAAAAAATAATAGAAAATAAAAGAATCCTCATCAGAAAATATCAAAAAATCAGAAAACAATAGAATCCTAAGGCAAAAAATCCTAGAAATGTGTACTGTTTTGGAGGCCTTCGGAAGCATAATTGACTCGGGCGATGAAGGAAGGTTCTTCGGAGTTGTCAGCTTCTTGTTTGGCGACCATAAGCACGCGATTGGCTAAACGCGCAATGTGGGAGGTGTGGTCCACCATGCGTTGAGCCTGCCCAGCCACAATTGCGTCTTCACAGGACGCAGTGTATTTGCGCATCAGCTCCTCTGTAAATTAACCAAGGTATTAAACTGAATTCAAATTTGAATTTATAAAAAAAAATGAACTTTTTACCTGACTGGCGAATGAAGTCAGCAGAATCGGTGACCTCATCACACAAAGAGCGCACATGTTGGACCGTTTCCGCGTATTGTCTACGCAGATTCTCAAAGTGCTCGTCTGCGGCTTTGTTTCCTGGATACGCCATACGAATGCGGCCAGCGTTGATTAACTGCGGTGTCAAGCTCTCCACTTGTCCTGCCGCAGTTATTAAGGCTTCGGCGAGCTTTTTATTGCCTCCGCTCCCCCCTGCGGCCACCATACGCGCGGTTTGAGATGCGCGACCCGAGAAGTTCTGCAAATGGTCAGCCTTGTCCTGGAAATTCTGTTCCCTTCCGGGAGTTCCTAAAAACCAAACCGATTTTTTTTTTATAAATTTTCTCGCAATTTTTTATAAATTTTCTCGCAATTTTTTATAAATTTTCTCGCAATTTTTTATAAATTTTCTCGCAATTTTTTATAAATTTATCAAAATTGTGAGAGAATTTTTCAAAATTTTTGAGAATTTTTTATTTTTTCAAAATTTCTAGAAATCTTTTCATAATTTGAGAAAATTTTCAAAATTTTGAGAAAATTGTTAGAAAACTTGACCAAAATTCCGAGAAAATTTTTACAAATTTCGACAAAATTTTTAGAAAACTTTTACAAATTTGTAACTTTCATGAGTTCACAATAATGAATATTAAGTAATGCACTTTTCTTTACCTTCTGATTTGAGAAAATTTTCAAAATTTTCAGAAAATTTTGAGAAAACTTTTACAAAATTCCGAGAAAGTTTTTAGAAAACTTTTACAAAATTTAAAGAAAATTTTTCCAAATTTGTAACTTTCATGAGTTCACAATAATGAATATTAAGTAATGCACTTTTTCTTTACCTTCTGATTTGAGAAAATTAATTGTCAAAAATTTTCAAAACTTTTACAAAATTTAGAGAAAATTTTTCCAAATTTATAACTTTCATGAGTTCACAATAATGAATATTAAGTAATGCACTTTTCTTTACCTTCTGATTTGAGAAAATTTTCAAAACTTTTAGAAAACTTTTAGAAAACTTTTACAAAATTTGTAGAAAATTTTTCCAAATTTGTAACTTTCACGAGTTCACAATAATGAATATTAAGAAATGCACTTTTCTTTACCATCTGATTTGAGAAATTAATTTGATAAAATTTTTAAAATTTCGATAAAGTTTTTAGAAAACTTTTACAAAATTTCGAGAAAATTTTTAAAAATTTCTAACTTTCACGAGTTCACAATAATGAATATTAAGAAATGCACTTTTCTTTACCTTCTGCGGCAAGTACAGCGTCTGTAAACTGCTTCAGTGGAGTCGTGATATCCACTAAATCCTCCACTACCCGATCTACGAGTGCGTTTTGGATCTTTTTCTTCAATTCGTCCAGTTTTTGGGACAATAACCTGCCCAATTCAATACAAAACATTATTTCTGCTCTTAAATATTCGTTTAGAAGGTATTGTAAACGTTACTTGGCAACAGCCTGGGCTTGAGGAGAATTGCCTTGTCCTGAGCGACACAAATCTCCCAACTGCCTGGACAACGAATCCACTTGGCTGCATAAACTTAATATTTCCGCTCGCTGCTCGCCTTGTAAGCCTTGCGCCACTTTTTTCCCTTCTTCCACGATGAGCGTGATGGCTTGCTGGCCCAAACCACGGTCGTCGACGCTCGGATTGGCCAACCAGCGTCGAGCTTGCTCCAAACGTCCAGCTACGGTGTGGGCTGGCTGTTGAACGCCACTTCTTTCCACGTTGTAGACAGCTTGGCCCACTGCTCGCTTCAAATCCCCCAGTTTATTGCGAATTCCGCGCGCCAAACTTTCCGCCTACGCGTTAAACAAGATAAAATACAATAAAATAATAATATATAGTACTAAATAATAAGTAATAAATACAAATATAGATCAAATACTATTTATTCAAGTAAAGCAAGTACTTGAGGCGTGGCTCCTTGTCCGTTTTGGCGCAATTCACACAGACCGTCAGTTAAGGCTGTAATTTCGCCACACAATTTGCGAATTTGGTCCTGATCTTGTGGTAAGGAACGCTCTGCCACGCGCAAGGATTGCTCCAAAATTTGGCGCAAGGATTTCTCTCCAATTCCACCACGGAGCGCTAAAGGATCCTTCAAAGTTTCCGAAAAAGACAAAAAAAATGAGAAATTGAATGATTAAGAAGATTCAGAAGACGCAGGATTACTTCTAGCCAGTCGTGGGCGGCTTGGAATTTGCTTTCAATGGCATTTTGAGCTTTTCGCATGACGGTTAAGTTGTCCGCATCCCATTCGTCCTCGTCGTAAGTTGTTAACTGCAAAACGCGAATAATTTCGTTGATCTCGTCAGTCATACGGCCAGCTAAGTAGTTGCGATTCTCGGCAGCTTCATCCGCACCTTTGCCGTCTGTAATAGGACAAATTCCATGAGTTTCTTTAACGTTATGTTAGGTCATTTGCGAAAGTATGGAGGGTTTCACCTTGGCAGATGATTTGGATGAAAATTTTCATGCTGCAAATCAAAATCGGCGCCAAAGTTTTGACCTGCTCCAAGCAACGGATCAGAATTTCGCGGTGAACTTGATGGGTCAACTCCTTTTCACGTGCGTCAACCTCTCTCGAGACCTAAATCGAAAGATACAAAGGTTTTTAATGAAAATACTTTCCAAATTCCCCCCAGGAATACAAGAAAAAACTCAGCAAAACAAGAAAAACACGTCAACTTCCTTAGAGACCTAAATCGAAAGATGGGAATCGAAAAATCGAAATCGAAACCTAAATCGAAAGATAGGAATCGAAAAATCGAAACCTAAATCGAAAGATAGGAATCGAAAATCGAAACCGAAAGATAGGAATCGAAAAATCGAAATCAAACCTAAATCAAAGATAGGAATCGAAAAATCGAAATCGAAACCTAAATCGAAAGATAGGAATCGAAAAATCGAAATCGAAACCTAAATCGAAACCTAATCGAAACCTAAATCGAAGGTTTTTAATGAAAATACTTCACAAAAACCCTTAGAAATCCTAGAATATACTCAGCAAAACTAGAAAAACACTTCGAAATACTAAAGAAATACTAGAAAGTACTCAGCAAAACTAGAAAAACTCTTCGAAATACTAAAGAAATACGAAATACTAAAGAAATACTAGAAAGTACTCAGCAAAACTAGAAAAACTCTTCGAAATACTAAAGAAATACTAGAAAATACTCAGCAAAACTAGAAAAACTCTTCGAAATACTAAAGAAATACTAGAAAATAATTAAAAATATGACAAAAATACGAGAGTTAAGCAGATTCTTACTCGAGTTAAGCAGGGACTTAAATCTTTGACAAATTGGACCAGATCTTCCATGTTTTCAATGACTTCAGCGACAGCCAAGTAATCCAGGACTTTCTTGCATTCGCGAATGATCTTGCGTACTTCAGACTCATCGAAACATAACAATAAGGCTGAGGTGCCCTGCAAAATCCCTCGGGCGCCTTCGATCAATTTTTTCCGGGCGGGGCCCGAGAATGGATCGGCTTTCAAAAGGACGGAAGCTTCTTCCAATAGTTTGGACGCCGTTTCTACGCGGTGTAAGGCTGCCGGCATGTCTTGTTTAAGGATGGCGTCATCACTGCTTTGAATGGTATCTCGTCCCACCTAAAAAATTCTAATTAATCGTCTCTTTCAATGTAGAAAGTTTGATTTTATTGTTACTCGAACGAGGTTGGCCACAGCTTTGCTAACCGCTTGAACCGGACGTTCCAGATCCGGCATGGCATTGCCATCTTCCGCTTCTTCATGGAGAATCACCAAACGCGAAACCTAAGCATGGAAACATAATTAAGGGAAAATGATGAGCACATGAAAAATGGAAAAACTCTTCCAAGAACTCAACAGGAGTCCCTCGTTAGGAGGTTAGAAAGGTTTTTAATGGATTGTGTAGGGGCACAGGAAGTTATTGGCCCCAAAAAGCAGCTGAAGTCTATTTTGGGATGAAGCTATCTCTCCGTTTTACGAAGGGAGAGCTGAAGGACAACCCTAAACCCCTCTGACTCAGGTGAATCAACACGCATCTTATTTGTCTGGCCTGTTGCTAGCCTTAAGAAAACAGTGAAATTATTGTTAAAAAAACAGTTTTACAAGTGGTTTGTCAGCCTGTTTTAGCTCACAAACGTAAGGATGATTCCTATGACGTCATTCTGAAAAGAAGCCTCCGCGTTTTGGCCATAGAAGGGCATAAGCTCCTCTTCTGCACTCTTCTACGCGTGGTTTTTAACCGCGAGTATATGCTCATGGGCGTTGCCCTCTTTTCCTCCTTCTCGAAAAGGTTGGGCGGAGGTCGCCGCAATGAAGCACGTGACGTCACTAGAATGAATATTTTCCCGGTGCATGTGGTTACACTCGTTGGGAAATAACGTGATTTGGATCAACGGATTTCTGTATAGAATGTTAAAGACTACAGATAAGGGCAAAAAACACAAACATTACCTGCTGGGCGACAGGATCTAGGATGCTTTCAATGGTTTTCGTGTGAAACACAGGCATTTTGGGACGATCTGAGATACAAACACGCGCTGTTTGGCAAACTTAAGACGCTACAATTACTGTAATTTGTAAAAGCACACTCACTCAGGCCTGGATTTGATGTCTTAAACAAGATGAAAAGCACTGGTACAGAAAATAAGAGTTTATTGATAGGACACGGACAACCTAGCCGCTCCTTTCCCTGGTATACAACTACAGGAGCAGCACTGCTAGGTAGCTGAAAACGAACTATCCAGACGGTTCGCTCCAAGGCGTTTTCTACGGAGACCACGCCTCTGCTGCATCTCTGCTTGTTGTTATGCGAAGAATTTAAATACCCGCTTTCCTCTTCGTCGTGTTTTTTTTTTTATGCGTAGATGTGTGCGTTCTAATAAGGTTAGGCTTATGAAGGTTAGGCGTATGAAGGTTTCGCAGTCGAAGATTAATTCGCTATTGATATGGCATTGAAAACGGTAATAGCATTTGCCGCTAATAGATGGCGTTTGCATTCACTTTTTCACCAAAATTCAACAGGAGCAAAATTAGCGAGTGGCCAATTTGTGTGTTATGATTCGTGTTAGGTGTTTTATGGCAGCCTCACTAGATTAGAACAGTTTCCAACCAAAAGTATAAAAATGGACCCTAAGGCGGAGCAATTACTCACCTTAAAAGGTTGAGATTTTACTTCAATTTTTCTTTATTTGAATCTAATTCAATCATAAATTCCGGTTCTGTTCCACTTGTAGTGATGAGATTATCGCGTCCTTCCATTTTTACCAGCCCATGTATTAAAACAGAAGAACATGATTTACTACACGCACCCATGCGAACTCAAATACAGCCTATCACTTTGGACACGGAAGTTGAAAAAGATAACAGTCATTACCTGGGCTTAAGCAAAACTCTGATTCTTCCTCAAAGCTTTGGGTACAAAGATACATTTAGTGTGCATTATTAGCTAATTTCTTGACTTTCTAGAACCATTTATTTGGGAGAAACTTTCTCCTGCTACCTTCGCATCCAAAACAACAGTCAGCAGACGGTGTCTCACATAACAGTGAAGGTAGAATTTCATCCCAATTTGCCCAACAAAGAATGACGCATAATTTGATTTTGAAGGCTGACTTACAGACTGCCAGTCAGCGGATTTCGTTATCCAAACGAAACGTCGAAACTCCGGAATTACAGCCGCAAGACTCTGTTGACGAAGTTTTGCACCACGAAGTGACGGAAATTGGCACTCACATGTAAAACTAAACGTCGCACTGCACATATCTTTAACTCATATCTTTAACAGATTAGTATGCGAAGTGATGTACCAATCTCCTGCTGGCGATCCCTTGACAGCTTCCAGGTACTACAAATTTCAAGTCCAGAAGCCATTAGACGTAAAAACCAAGTTTTATAACGCCGAGGTAAGCCAGATGAGGCACATTTATGGAATTCAAGCTTCTCCTTTCTACCGAATGATCTTTTGTATCTTGACGGAATGATCTGGAATGATCTGATCGGATCTGGAATGATCTGATCGGATCTGGAATATGATCTGATCGGATCTGGAATATGATCTGATCTGATCTGGAATGATCTTTACGGAACGTTCTTTTTTTTTCTTCTTATTTGATCTCGCTAAATAACTTTCTCGATGCACGAATTCTCTTTTGCACGTGTGCTTCCTCTGCATGCGCCCCTTTAACGCTGCCAGGATTACGAGGTAGGTTCCTAACCCTGTTCCTCGCTTCTTAACTTAATTGCCATCTCACAACTCACCTTAATCTGTTTGTCTTAATTTATTTCCTAGTCAGACGAAGTCTATTTGGAAGCCCAGGTTCAGAACATCACTTCAGGCCCCATTTGCATGGAAAAGGTCGCCTTAGAACCCTCTTCTTTGTTCACGGGTAAATGGCTCTTGATCACGTTTGCTGTAATTCAATCTTGGACTCACATCTTAATTGGAACTCTTATCATAGTCACGCCTCTTAATGATAGCCTTGACGAAGAAGGCGTGAAATCCGTTTTTGGACCTGTCAATTCTCTTTCACCCGGCGAAGTTCGCCAGTACTTGTATTGTCTCCAACCGAAGCCTGAAGCGCTGGAGAATGTCAAAGTCTTGCGCGGATCCACGAATATTGGCAAATTGGATATCGTTTGGCGAACTAGCATGGGCGACCGTGGGCGACTCCAAACCAGCCAATTACAACGCATGGTAGTACAAGAATCACCTTATTCTACTCACAAATTGATCCTTAGTTCTTAATTACTGTTAAATAACATTTTATTATTCAAATTATTAGTATTAAGAATTAATTTAAGTAAAATAGTGTACTTTTTAGTTTTTTGGTTTAACTTTATTTATTTCTCAAGTCTATTAAGGTTAGTTTAATACCAACATGGCATGTCAATATGTTATATGAACATGTTATGTCAATATTTACAGTTTCTCCGGTTTTAAAAAGCGGAAGTCAATATGACACTAAGTGTGTCATATTGTTGCAAAACGTTCTCCGCAAAAAGAATGACAAAGAGGTGTCATTCGAGATAAAAATTGGTAGTTGGATTGGAAATGAATTACGTTAGGTTAGGTTAACTATTCTCGTCAACTTTCGTTGACAAGAATCGTTAAAACTTGTACTTTCTTCACTCCATTAGCTGAAAAAAAATCATTGTTCGAAAACTGACACGTTATTGTCATTGTGACAGCGGGATACATATACGTTTGACAGTAAGCCCGGAGAACGTATTGGTCAATATATAAACAGTTTACAGCACCATCTAGCGGTCGTCGTAGTTCAGTTTTAGAAACACCCCATATTAAAATCTAACTAAACTAATCGTTTTTCCATATTCTCTCCGTCTTTTTGCTAAAAGTGGCTAGCATTGAACTAATTCCAGAATTATTTTATCTTTAATCGAAAATTTTATCGATTTGTATTTTATGGAAGATTTTATCGATTTGTATTTAATGGAAGATTTTATCGATTTGTATTTAATGGAAGATTTTATCGATTTGTATTTAATGGAAGATTTTATCGATTTGTATTTAATTGAAGATTGTCTTTGTTTAGGCGCCTGGTTATGGAGACGTACGGTTAACTATGGAGCAACTGCCCAATCCAGTGACTCTGGATCAGGCTTTCTCTTTCGATTGTCGAGTGACCAATACCAGGCAATTTTTCTCCATGCTTCCTTTAGCAATGCATCTGAATGACATGTTTTCGTGTTTTTGTTATTAGTGAACGAGTGGTGGAGTTGACAGTTTCCTTGGAGCCGATATCTAGGCCTGCATTACACTGGATCGGTGGAACGGATTTCCCCTTGCCTCGGTTGGAACCAGGCGCATCAACGTTGATCCACCTCAATCTAGTCCCCAACATTCCTGGCTTACAAGTAAAGTTCTTTTTTAATTAAAGCTCCGATCAGGCGCTCTGATCCATCTCAATTTCGCTTTCAACTCATTTAAACTCATTTTAATTTAATAACTTAATTTAATAATAACTTAATTTTAATGTAAACTCATTCCTTCTCGCTAGACGGTAAGCGGAATTCGTTTGACGGACGTCTTCCTGAAGCGTACATACAAATACGACGATTTAGCACAGGTTTTGGTGCTCCGGGAAGATTCGCGTCAGTTTTAATTCCAAGTTAGGCAAGTTGTTGCTTCTCGAGTACGCTGAACAAGTGATTTTCATGTATGTTGCTCTAAAATATACAATCCAGTTACAGACGACATGGTTTAGATTGCGTCCAGCTTGTATTGTACTGTATAGCTTGTTTTCAAAGACAGAAGTGGGCCAAAAATAACGGATCCGGAAGACAAGAAGGCTTGGAGAGGCGGTCAAGTACGGCGGGCAGCCACAAGAGTTCACAATCAGCGACAGAGTACACACTTGGAGCTTGTTTCATGCCTGAGAAGAGGATCAAGGGCAGCGGGGGCATTTTATCTATTTTATCCAATTTTATCCAAGTTTAATTGACATTTTTTCAAGGAAAAGCTGAAGGGTCTTTCAAAATAAGGTGCAGGCAGGGCGTTCCCTGAAGGGATTATCTCTCGGATGTTGAAAGCCCACCACCAGACAATCCTCACTCACATGATCGGTGACACATTGCTACAAAAAAAAATGACAAAAATGAGGACAACCAACCTTTTTTTTCTCTCCCATGACTACAAGAATAATAGCTGTTTTCTTTAGGGCTAACAGTAGAAAGCTTCAGTAATATAAGACAATATAAGACAATCTTGTGTGTTGAATCAGCAAGTGCGCACGCAGCGAAGATAGGCATGGAATTTTTTTTTTTTTTTTTTTTTTGTAATGGGGATTTTCGTACATTTTTTAAAGCAAAGAACAGCTGCTCTTTTCCCGGAAAGGGTTGGCCTTTTGGGAACTGAAGCCGATTAGTAAATAATCTTCGCCAGTGTGGTCTTCCACGTGTTTCTGCAAAAAAAAAAGCGAAGAAACGTGCGAAAGTCTTACAATGAATGCAAAAGAAACAGGAAAAAAAGAGAGTCAGCTTACCATGAGATCCGCTACAGCCTGCTTGACGCTGATACGACGGATAGACGCTTCACGCCGCAATTGCTCCACAATCAGACGCTGTTGCTGCAGGCTCGACATCTGGGGAAAACAATCAACGGAAATCGAGGGTGAAAATTGGATTTTTTTCTATTTTTCTCTAGTTTGTTTGATGACAACAGAAGCAGGAAGCGATGTCGGAGGAACAATGCGTCCAGCAAGCACGGCTCAGCTTTATAAATCCCTCCCAGAGCGGAGAAAAACATCCTGCTGAAAGCGCATGGGCCAATCATCTTTTCCCCCTTCTGCTTGTTCTGTTCGTCACCCGAAAAAGCAGCAGGTATGCGAGGAAAGTTCTCGTTTTCTCAAGCGATACCGAGCAAATTGTTAGGGGGTGGAGGGGGTAGAAGGGGCAATGGTGCAGAAAGCTTCGTCAACACCAACACTCGGGTTCTCTTGTTACAGCTTCTTCCTCGTTGATGGATGTGCCAATCTTGGGAGGGTATATATATAAGACTTCCTTGGGGTTAACTGTCATCTAATTTTTTCTCTTTGCGTCTCAGACGAGCTTTCTTTAATGTTATCCTCCTGCTGTTGTGCCTGCTACCGAGGGTGAAGGGGGACGTTGCCATAGTACCCCAATTCAATGTAAATGAGAGTTAGTTACACTCCCCGTGTCATTATCTTGCCGATGATGGTAAACGACACGGAGTTGGGAGCCTTTCCAAGAATCGTTCCTCGCTTAAGGAGGAAACTTTGGTAATGGACGGAAGAGCGGAAGTTGTAGTCTTATTCTCGTTTCCAAGTTTGCTGCTTTGATCATTGTTCGTACTGGTTCGAGGAAGTTTTTTGGCGAAACGCCCGGCGACGAAAGCGGGATTTGGGCCTATCTAACAAGCATCCATCACGTCGTGGCGATTTAGGGAGCGACAGCGAGATTAGGTAGTTAGAACAGTGTTCCGGAACTTCCAGAAAGCTCCGTTCATTTGAGCTGAATTGAACTGAACGCCAGGGAACGGAACGTTTTTTGTAGATATTTAGCGTTTAAATCAGGCCAATGCTGGGCACAATTCGGAACTTTTCTACCCGAGCGTTTTTTTAAATTGATTTCCATAAAATGATCGGATCTTTGATCGGATCTATGATCGAACAGATCATTTGATCGAACAGATCATTACTACCGATCCGTGAACTGCCGATCCGGAACGAGTTCTTTGGAAATTTTGCAGAGTATGAACGGAACTTGAAGTTGACGAATGAACGGTAATGAACTAAGTTCCGAAAAAGAAAGAAGTTCCAGAACACTGATAAGGGAGCTGAAGATTCTTGCAAAATACAAAAATGAGGCCAGTAAAGCGGAGTAAATGTAGTTTCAGTGCGCAGAATTTGGAGACTTGGATGAGAGGAAAGCGATTAATTGTGTTATAGGTAGATGCTGGGATGTATGAATACCTGTTTGGCCGTTACTTGTTCAGAGTCTATGGTAGTAAAACAGCCAGATTCGTTAACCTGAACCCCTTGTGCTTGCTCTTGGTCGATGGAGATAGTCTGCATGTCAATCATAGTTAAACTGCTAAAAACTACGTTTTAGTACTTGGACGATTTGGGTTTGGGAAGAGGAGAATTAAGATGAGCCGAATATGGTCATGGGTGTGCCCAGATATATAAACTACTTTGCTTTAGGTTTAATTTACGGAAGTATATCACCAACGAAATAAGTAATATTAATTATGAATACTGTATGATTGAAAATAAATCTTACCTTGTACGTTGAAGGTGTTGGTCGACAAAAACGTTCGTTTTATTTAACTGTTATCTTTTGTACTTTTCCGTTTGGCCTTGTTGCTCCCTTGTTTAGGACGCTGAAAGCGCGAGCGGCCTGTTGCCGTAGCTACCAAGCCTCGCCCACCTAGTATTTTTATTGGCAGAGACTCTGAAGGATGGCAGAAACAATCCCGCCCTGACGGCTTCTGATTGGTGCAAATCATCAGCTATCCAGGTTTGTCAGAGCGTTGCACAAACGTAGCTATGGCATCAAAATACGACCTGAAAGTGAAATCAAATGGTTGATTTGCAAAGTTAGCTTACGTGTTTAAATAGTGATTAGTTTACAATTGAAGCGTTACTTGCTCCCATTTGACTTGACTAGGTTTGTATATTTATAATACAAACAATCTATATAAATACAAACAACATATATAAATATATTTTATAAATGATTAAGTTTTATATATAATATATTTTAGGCAAACGGAACATCTTGTTTTGTATTTTCGCATGATTACGAGTATAGAAAGTATAGAAAGCCTACGCCATATTATATTATTATTTTAATGGAACGTAACGCTAAAGAAAACTAACTATGGTTCTAGTACTTTCTGTGAAGTCCAAGTCCAAGTCGAAGAAATAGCTGGTGTTACTTCACACTATGGCTGATACAAGACTACGTTTGTATACATGCGGGGCTTACATCCTCCTGCTGGTTGGTTTGGTTCAAAGCCTCGGATGGGACAACCCGAAAGGTAACAATCTAAAACTAAACCTACGTCAATACATACAAATAACAAAATAAACAAAATACAAATAACATCTTAACTGTTCCTTTTTCTTACTTTCAGTAGACCAAGCTGTAAGGCTGACGGATATCCAAGTCCTGACTCTCTATAATAACAAAATGACCACATATCGGCGAACTAGTCCTATGCCACAATTGAAATGTGTGGGTGGTACTGCAGGTTGTAATGCCTTTGTACCTCAGGTTGTCCAGTGTTACAACAGAGGTTCTGACGGCGCGACTGTCCAGGTAACCAACAGTTTTTTCTTGTTGAAACATTGCCAGTCTTCATAACCAAGAAATTGTTCCATATTTCTCTAGTGGGAATGCAAAACAGACATGGATAATGCGTATCGTTTCGGTCAAGTCGAAGTGGTGTGCGAAGGCTATAATAGTCCTGAAGATATGCATGTTCTCAAAGGATCCTGTGGCGTAAGATCAAAACTAGTTTTGTTAACTTTTCAGCCTCAAAACTTCTATTTTTCAATGTTTTTTCAGTTGGAGTATACCCTTGATTACACCAAAGAGGGCTATGAACAGAAAAATAGGGGAGCGTATGGCGGGCGAGATTCCAATTACGGCTATACGGCTTTCCAGCCCACAAAACCCCAAGGCGGTTCCTTCGCCACATTACTCACCATTGTTGCCGTCTGCTTCGTTATATACGGACTCTACGTGACCTGTATCGCCCCGGCTTTACGCAGACAAACGGCTTTCAGTTCCACAAGTGATGATTTCGGTGGAGGACCTTCAAGGCCTGGTTTCTCTGGCTATGGGGCACGTCCCTCAGCCCCGCCCCCTCCAGGCTTTCGCACCGATTACACAGATACAGGACCATCGTGTGGAGCTGCTCCTCGTCCTGCAGGCTCTACAGGAGGAGGTTTCTGGACGGGAATTGCCACTGGTGGCCTTCTGGGTTACATGTTTGGCAATCGGTAAGGAAACTAACGCTTAACATTCCAATTCTGAACTCGGAACTGAATCATTGCTTAATCAGGCCAAGTACGGGGTACGGAACCTATTCGCAACCTGCTTCGTCATATTGGGGACAGCCAGCTGGTACTTCTTTTGGGTATCGAGACCGAGGTGCAGGTCCGAGCTCGTCTTCGTCGCCGTCTTCAGGAACTCGTACTGCCTCTGGCTTTGGGGGATCAAGGGTTCGCTAATGTATTTACATGCAAATCCTTGTAGAGTTTATGTTTTTATTAAGTTTCTTTTGGAGCTCGTATTACACCATGTTTTGGCTGCATCTGGTCTTTTTTTGTTGTACCGTGATAAAAGAAGAAGAAAAAAGGGTCCTAAATCCGTGAATGTGGACGAATTTTGTGCTGATTTTCTTAAACATACAAAAATGCAGAAAAGCGAAAGTTTCTTACCTTAAAAAATGACTAAATTTGAAATGTGTGAGGGCATTTTCATGAAGTTTGGTTGAATCATACAAATTTGTTAACAAAGCGATGTTTACGTTTTTCACAGTAATGAACACAATATTTCAAAGCAAACTACGACCAATGCTTAAAACTTGTTGATTTCATGAATAGAATAATGCTTGTGATTTGCGTACTAACCGGTTCGTATTTGTTGCGTGTATTTAGAAATACTTATATTAAATATTCATATTTACTTACATTTTGTATCCAATGCAATCTTTTGAAGTTGTGGGAAATGTGTACAGTAAATATAACGCTTATTATGGTCACTGATTATTAGAATAAGGCGATTTAGGGAATCAAATTTTAAAGATCCATTCAAAAATATTCATGGCATTTTAATCGATTAGAATCATACTTTCGGATATGAGTATCGATTTCAAAAGAACCTTCACATGTGTAGTAACGAAACTGCAGTAGTGATTGCTACGTGGACTTTGCATATTGACCAGTGACATTGTTTTTACGTCATTTGGACTAATGCTGTCGTTTCCAGTCATAATACTTAGGGGGAAATCCCTTCTAAACTCCATTTTATTATTTTACTGCATATCTCCGATTTTCAATGATTAGAATCGTCGCCTACTGTAATCGATATTCACTTGACAAACGTGATCACAATAAGCGGCATCTACTGTGTTAAGAAATATTTATATTTTATTATATGCAATTGTAAGAATCTATATTATACTATGATAATTTAGAACTGGTTATTTCTAATTACGAGTACTTAGAAATCATGAATGAAAACCTTAAAAGTACTTCAAAAGGACGCTTTTATTACGTTTTAGAATGTACATTAATTACAGTCTTTAATTTGAGATAGAATTTTTAATGCTTTGAAATGGTGTCGATTACTTAAAAGTTCAATCCACGTATATTTTTGTATATCACCTTTCCGCTCAGTCCGCCCCAAAAAGCTGTGACGGACCTTACATTGATAAAATTTCCTCAGTTTCTATCATCACTGCTTTTTATAAATAAGGATAGTATTGTTCAGGGAAAAGGCCCAAACTAACAGCTTGAAGGGTTCATTTTGTGTGATTGGATTCCACTAAAGCGTTGGAAAGTTTGGTTCTTTTTTTTTCTTCGTTTTTCCTACTAGTTTCATTCCAGATCTCGTAAGTTAATTGTGGACTCGACGTAATCGGAGCGACTCTCCTGGGAGGCGTCGTACAACAACACCACAGGCAAGTCCTGGATATGGACATCGTACATTTCACCGCTTTCTGCGTACATACTGCTTTGGGACTGGAGCGGCGAAGGAGAAAGCGAGCTAGAATTGGTCAAATCAACCATTGTGGGCTCTTCCAGTCCACAGCTGTCCTCCGATTTCTCGGGTCGCGGTTTTTTACCCCACACAAAATGGGTCCGAGCACTCCGAGCAGCCGATTTCATGGGAGACGAACTAGGAGTAACTTCTGGCAAGACTACGGACAAATCTGTTGAAGAGGCTGGGGTGGTGGAAGGTACCAGAAGCGGGTCCGGCATCTCCGAGGACTGGGACACGGTTACCAACGTTAAGAAACTGGCGTTGGGTTTGTCCGGGTGCAGGGAAGCGGCTTCTTCGTCGTCACCTAGTAGCAACGCGATGTAGTCTGTTTGTGTTTGACTCATTGCGGCACTCGTTTCTGAAAAATAAGCTTGAATTAGTCTTCTATCACAGTTTGGTGGATTTAAAAAGAGAAAACTGATCAATTGAAATGAGAAATCCGAAGCTTTAAAACGAGGAAATATCGATTTCATCGAGAAATATCGGTTTACACTGTAAAAATATCGGCTTAAAGAGAAAATTGCTCGGTTTTAAACGAGAAAACAGCGTTAAATGAGAAAGTATCGATTTAATCAAGAAATATCGATTTAAACTGTAAAATATCGGCTTAAAGAGAAAATTACTCGATTTCAAACGAGAAAACAGCTTTAAATGAGAAAGTATCGATTTAATCGAGAAATATCGATTTAAACTGTAAAAATATCGGCTTAGAGAGAAAATGGCTCGATTTCAAACGAGAAAACAGCTTTAAATGAAAAAATATCGATTTAAACTGTAAAAATATCTGCTTAAAGAGAAAACTGCTCGATTTTAAACGAGAAAACAGCTTTAAATGAGAAAATATCGATTTAATCGAGAAATATCGATTTAAACTGTAAAAATATCGGCTTAAAGAGAAAATGGCTCGATTTTAAACGAGGAAACAGCTTTACATGAGAAAATATCGGTTTAAACGAGAAAATCGAGCTATTTAAATGAGAAACCGATCAATTGAAATGAGAAATTCGAAGCTCTAAAACGAAGAAATATCGACTTCATCGAGAAATATCGATTTAAACTATAAAAATATCGGCTTAAAGAGAAAATTGCTTGATTTTAAACGAGAAAACAGCTTTGAATGAGAAATTATCGATTTAATCGAGAAATATCGATTTAAACTGTAAAATATCGGCTTAAAGAGAAAATGGCTCGATTTCAAACAAGAAAACTGCTTTAAACGAGAAAATATCGATTTAAACGAGAAAATAGAGCTATTTAAATGAGAAAAAAGAATCTTACCTGGCTCCCGGAATGGGGAATGGAACTTGGCGATGTGTCGCTTCAGGTTTGATTTCCCTGAGTAGATCTTGTTGCAGGAGAAATAGGGGCATTTGAACGTGGGCGCGTCTGGCATGTGTTTTTTGGCGTGGACATACAACGTGCTTCGTGCGCTAAATTCAGCCCCACATTCTGAAATAAAATTGCAGATATTCTTTTTAGACAAACAACATTCCATTATATTAACTTTAAAAAAAGCGTTTACCTGGACAGCGAAATGCTTTAATCTGTCCTTGATGACTCAACAAGTGTTGTTTTAGGTGCTCGTTTCGTAAAAACGCCTTTTTGCAGTTGTCGTAAGGACATTCGAACTTTCTGTCGTTGTTGTGGGTTCGCTGGTGCCGTTTTAATTTACTTGGTGTACGGAAAGACCATTCGCAACCCTGTTTCAACACAAGATCTCGAATTATCCCTTAGAAAAATCAATAAAAACTGCGAAAATTTACAGGAAAATCGCAAGCGAAAGGCCGATGATTCGTGTGAGATCGCATATGGGCATCCAGGTGAGAAGGTCGGTCAAATTCTGCCAAACAATCTTTCCACTGACATTTGAAGATCCGCACGCCTTCTTTACGATGGGTTCGCAGGTGAATCGAGAGGGCTTTGAGCAAGAAGAAACGTTTCCCACAATCGTGCTCGGGACACGCGTAAGGTGCTCGTTCGTCCGAATGCTGACTTTTGACGTGGTCATCCAGCTCTTTCCGGCTTTTAAAAACACTGCTGCAGTTCCCCATCGGACACAGAATCTCCGGCTGCCGATAATGCATCTTCATGTGTGAGTTCAGATTGTAGAGCGTCGTAAACCGGCGCCTACAATCCGCCATAGAGCACTGAAATTAGAAAAATATAGTCAAAAAGAATGAGCATTCATAATTATAATAATAATTCATAATTATAATAATAATTCATAATTATAATAATAATTCATAATTATAATAATAATTCATAATTATAATAATAATTCATAATTATAATAATAATTCATAATTATAATATTTGAAAAAAAAAAATGGAAAAATTTGGAAATAGTTGAAAGGTTTTATTTACGGTGAAATCCTTTTTGCCCGTGTGGGTTTCCTTATGTCGTTTAAGCTTGTATTCGGATGAAAAGGACCATCTGCAGCCGGGAATATCGCACTGGAAAGACAATAAAAATGAGTCATTATCTCTATGCTTCAATCTTGGAACATTCTTCAAACTTCGAACATTGTCAAGATTATACATTACTCATACTAGTAGAAATCATTGACACTGTACTAATTCGACAAATTAATGAAGAATACTTAGTTTTTTTTTGTTTTTTTTTTTTCCAATTTAATAGGGGCTTGATCATAGCTCGTTGCCTCTTCTTTATTGACTATTTCTTATTGTGTTACACAGGCTTTCGTAGCAGGTGAATACTTAGTTTCTTGCTGGGAGAAAAGATTACAAAAATGTAGGAAAATTAAAACTTACTTTAAATAATGTGAAACATTACTGAAAATTATTGAAAAGAATACCAAAAATCTAGGATAATTAAAACTTACTTTAAATAATGTGATACATTATTTAAAGTGAAAATTACTGAAAAAAAATTACAAAAATCTAGGAAAATTAAAAAATTAAAATTTACTTTAAATAATGTGGGACATTACTGAAAATTACTGGAAAAAAATACAAAAATCTAGGGAAATTAAAACTTACTTTAAATAATGTGAAACGTTACTGAAAATTACTTAAAAAAATTACAAAAATCTAGGAAAATTAACAAATTAAAAATTTACTTTAAATAATATGAAACGTTACTGGAAATTACTGGCAAAATGACAAAAATCTAGGCAAATTAAAAAATTTAAATTTACTTTAAATAATGTGGGACATTACTGAAAATTACTGGAAAAAAATACAAAAATCTAGGGAAATTAAAACTTACTTTAAATAATGTGAAACGTTACTGAAAATTACTTTAAAAAAATACAAAAATCTAAGAAAATTAAAAAATTAAAAATTAACTTTAAATAATGTGAAACATTACTGAAAATTACTGACAAAAAAATGACAAAAAATCTAGGAAAATTAAAAAATTAAAATGTACTTTAAATAATGTGGGACATGACTGAAAATTCCTGAAAAAAGAATACAAAAATCTAGGAAAATTAAAACTTACTTTAAATAATCGGTCCGAGTCTTTTGAAGTGATTGTAACGATTTCGAGGGGGTGTAGTGACTCAAGGTGGGACGTTAAGGGGGACAAAACGGTGGGGAAAGTTGTTATATCTTTGGTGTGCGTCTCTCGTGCGAGTTCTGTGGTTGTGAGCTTCAAATTTAAGGTAGTGGGCCCTTCCAAGCTGAGGGCGTCTAGCAAACTGTTGCTACTGCCTTTTAGCGTGACTGGTTCCTTTCTTGGGCTTAGTAGGTCTTCGAATTGGAATCCACTGACTGTCATCGACTCTAATTCGTGTGGAGTAAGTAATGCAAGCTTGTCTAAAGGTGGTTTGTTGAATAACACATCTTTTGGGCGCGCTGAGCTTAAGGGATCAGGAATGGGGAGTAGGAGTAAGCCTTCTTTGTCGTCATGGAGCAAACTGGGTGAATCGCGGACTTCTTCGAATAACGTATTGTCTTCTGTGACTAATTCTGCCGGCGTTCCTCCGCCCGTTTCTGAAAGCGCTAAGGATTTATCGTGGAGTTGGACTTCTAGTTCGATGTCGGTGCTCGAGCTCCGGGAGAGCAGGCCGTCTTCCGTGGCGGAGGTTTTGTCCACCACGCATTCTGAAAGAGAAATATCACCTTCTTTGCTTAAGGTGAGTTTAGAAGATAAGGGAACTGGGGATTTGACCGTTAAAGCATCAGTAACGTAGCTCAACTGCAAACGGGAAGACGAGAGACGGCTTAGCGACTCGAATTGGAGCGGGAGGGGCAACTCTTCCTTCACCCAATGATCCATTACTTGTTGCTCGCATATAAAACCGGTGAATTAATTAGCCATAAGGTCTAGATCAAAGTCTTTCCCCATTCTACTACGCAAAAACAGCTTCAAGGATTTGTTTACTAGTAGGAATAAGCTTAGTTAGTGACTTGCGAATTACTGTCTGCATAGTGGTTCGCTTTTCGCATGGAAACGGAGAAGCCTTCATAGAAGCTTTTCATAGAAGTATTTTCTTGGATGAACTTTTTCATGGATGCTACTTGAGCTTGTATCGCACTTATGTCAAGTTTTGCACCAATTTCCAGATGTTGGAATGCAGGATTCACGACTGATAACTGACTATTTAGCCAATTAGCTTGCGTCATGTTTACTTTTTATAATGAAATGAACTGTAAAGTAGTCTTTAACAAATTCGCTCCCTAACAAGAATGGGCGAAATACACCGTTTTACGTACATTTTCTACGTAGACAAGGAAAGCGCCTTGTAGAAAATGTACGTAAAATGGCGGATTTTGCCCATTCTTGCCGCTAGAGAGCGAATCGGACTCGATAGAAAGAAAAAGACTTGAATTAGCCTGCTAGTTATGCACGGTCATTTCATGCACAGTTTTTCTGTTTGTAATTGGCAATCATAGATCTGGCTTTCTGGCTATTAGGTCCCAACAGCGCTGAATACCTGGTTTAGGAGGAAATGTCTAAGATATGTTGATCCCTTGGTACAAACGTTTGTAAAAACAAAGTTTTAAATGCCGGCAGAAATAAAAGACTTGGCTTTTTGGGTAAAAAGATTCCTTAAGGTTCAATGAGGAAAAACCCAATAAATTAGAGATGGGATCATATGCGATACTAAGAGGATCTACCGCTTTACCGTCATACAGATAACCTTAGGGTCATGTATGTGAAATTCGACCGAAATGATAAGATTGAGAAGGTCACTGGGTTATTTTAGGGTTTCTCCAAAGACAGTATAAAAGCAGTTCTGAATCATGTATTCCGTTAGTTCATTTTCTGTAAGTTTCACTTCATACCATGCAGTGCTTCCTTTGTAATTACTGCGCGTGCTGGGCGCTGGTGGTGGCTGCGGTACTAACGGCAACTAGCTCGCAAGATAAACATCCTGCATCAAGTACATGGTCGTCTTTATTGAATATTAGCTCTACTGCTAGTTTTCAGATGGTGTATGGCGAACATATATTGGATATATACGAGCATGTTCAGAATAAAGAACTAAGCGACAGTGAGCTTAAAAAGTACTACTTTACGCCGCTAGGTGAATTAGAAGTTGGTACAGCTGGCAGTACTTGGAATGCGGCTAGCAAACAGTTTGAGGTGACTTTTGCTGTTCGTATGTGGGACGAAGACTTACAGAAGGCAATTTTGGAATACCTACAAGCTAAAGATGAATTAGTACAAATCGATCACGTTAAAGTAATACCTACTAAAGGTGTTGCGCTGCGCTGCAGTAAGTGTATTGACTTCGAAGTCGCCGATAGTTTTCTAACTGGCATTTCACTTCCTTTTAACGCGAATTTCAAATTCGTGTGTCCAACGGCCGAAGAGGGCCAAGAGTTAGCGACTCTGATGAATAGCAGTCCGGATTCATTTAGTTTCCTCAATATGGTTTTCATAGGAACAGGCCAAAGGGTGCAATCCAAAGAAATTTCTTGGCAATCTGATGTAATTCTTCGAGGTGAACTCTACCAAAACCTGGTTCAGCAATTCCCCGCTGCAAAACAAGTGTACATTACTGTTGCTAAGAAGAAATCGTTGATCGCCGAGTCTGTGCGAAAGATTGAAACTATGTACATATCAGATTTGGAAGTACCAATCAATCGGCTGTTTGCAAGCCAGCTCGAACTCGTTCTCGAAAGAATATTGGTAGATGGACTAGAAAATTCCGCCACCATGACGACAAGCAAATGGGATTATTTGTATTGGGTGGATCCCATTAAACCGCGTCCTGATATCCCTTTACGAAAGGTTACGGATGTTTACTTCAACAAAACTGTCGACCCGATTATCAAGGCATTTTTAGAAAAAGCTTTCAGCATGGTAGAAGACTCGGTTCCCCGAACCGCAGAGACCAAGCCATCCTCTGCTCATGGACTGGAGCGCTTGGTAGTGGAATTGGGTCGTGATATGCGGTCACAGAAAAATACCACTTTACCGGCAAACAAGATATATAGCATTCGTCCTATACCTAAAAGTCGCCACAACAATCTTCTTCCGTTTTCTCTTGAAGCCATCTGGCAGCTTTTGGGCGAGTATGAGCTGCAAAAGGCGTTCGGAATGGATGAAGTAATTGTGTATTTACAAAAAACGCTTCAGTCTGTTTCCTGGAAGGGTCAGCGGTTTGAAAGCAAACCCTATGCCTTCTCAAGAATCAACTTGAAGTTCCCTTCAACATCAGAAAAGTTTATCTTGGAGTTTTACCCAGCAGCCTTCGACATACCGGTTCGCATTTCAAATGTTACAATTCCGGGAGGCAGGGGCAAATCTGGCGGTTCAAATCGCCTAAAGGAGTTGCAGGAAGTACTTGCTGCCTGAAACTTTATATTGTTGAATTGTAAATTATGGTAATTATCCTTTTTTAGCAGTTAGATTTGCAAGTCGGGAACGTTCTACAAATAGAGAAGACCCTAACTACACTAACAGCAGATATAAAAAAAATTCAGGTTGGTATTTGTGTATTGAACGTTTTAATGCAGGGCATGTTCCCGGTAATTTTGGAAACAGTAAAGCATGGCTTACTCTTCGCGTTCTTAGTGGATTTCTCAGTAATATTTCTTCCGACAGATTGACAAAACTGGACCAAAAGGAGACTCTGGTTATCATGGACCAAAAGGAGATACTGGTTATCCAGGTGTACCTGGTTTTCCTGGACAAAAAGGAGATACTGGGTATGCAGGTTTACCCGGTCAACGTGGAGATTACGGTTTGCCTGGTGTTCCTGGAACAAAAGGGGAACCTGGAAAGAAAGGAGATCCAGTAAGTCAAGTATTATACAGAATAATTGAGGTATTTTATTTGCTAGGGGGGCGCGTCTTGGCCAAATGGAACCGAAATGGGTGTGTCTACTCTTCTAGCTAAGATAACCGAATTGCAGGAAGTAAGCACAGTACATCAGTGCAACTTTAATTATGCAAGTATTCCTTTCTTGTATCTTAGAAACTAGATTCTCAAGCTACAAAGTTCTTGCAATTGGAACAGACCCAGGAATCACTAGTAGCTAACATCAGCGAACTTCAGGTTAGTTTTTTCAAGTTTAAGACGCATTCTTTCATACTTTTCAGAAATTTGTATGTTATTACAGAGCTTTTTATTTGTTTATATATATAAACAAAATATATATATAAACAAATATATATATATATATAAACAAATAAATATATATAAACAAATAAATATATATAAACAAATATATATAAACAAAATATATATAAACAAATGTTTATATATTTATATATATAAACAAATTCTAAGACACTTGTAAGACTTTGCTGTTTTATTACAGAATAAAGAAGGTTTTCCCGGTCGTGACGGTTTACCTGGCATAAGAGGATCAAAAGGAGATACAGGATTTTCAGGTATACCTGGCCCACCTGGACCACGTGGATTACAAGGCCCACCTGGAATCCCTGGAAAGGCAAACGGTTCTGATGCTTAGACCAATTGCTGCCAGGCTATCGCCTGGCTTATAGGTTCTAGAAAATCCACTCATGACTATGACAAGTGGAGAACGTAGACAGTGTTCTTTTATTTTTTAAAAGCAAAAGCTTCACGATCAGGTCTTATATTGAGTACTGTACATTTGGCCAATGTAGCGGTACCGCCTAGGTTCGGGTGGTCGTGAACTGGAATTTTCAAAACAGCTTAACCGGGGAATTTTTATGAAAAATCGTTGTCATTACTTCAATACAAATGTCATAATTCCGCTTCTGCTTTCTTTGTATCATATTCATTGCTTCCTAACCATGGTTATGATTCGTGGCATTTTCTCGATTAAAATCAATTACAAATAAGCCATGGGAATTCATCTCAGAAAGAAAAAGTATTGGAAACAGTGACCAGCTTTGAAAATGTCTTGCTAAATTCTTCATGTACACTACATTCGTCTGGTATTAGAGATTTGGTTGAACCAGTTCCACCTTTTAACTCGATGATCCTGATTATGAAGTTGGTTGGTTTCAGACCATCAAAGGCACTCCAAGTCTTGCAAGAACTGTCGCACAGAGGCATCCTAAGATCAAGTGAAGTACGGAATGCTTTTTTACAACGTGGAGCTGAGAAAGGTATGTAGGATATCGTTCAATTAGGCAGAGTTGAAATTAGTTCAGAAAGATAAGATAGGCGTAAGAGAATCTTCCAACATTCTTTTTGTATTTTTCAATGTGAGGATTTCTTGATGGCCTTTACTAATGTATTATCTGCGTATGTAGAAGTGTTTCTATACTTCTGTGTAAATCCGCTTTGCCGCGGATTCCGGGCGGCGGGTTGCCAAGTTTTGTCGTTGAGCCCGGTTAGCGGCAGCTGCGAGCTGAATCCCAGAGGTTACCGATAGGCATGCATTATCCAGTCATCATTACCGGCTTGTTATTTTCACTTCAAGAATGAATAAAGGATTTAGTTGGATTGGTGAACCTATTCCTGGAAGTAATACAGATCGTAGAGAAGACGCCAAATTCTATGGGTAATTTTGTTAAAACAGTTATTCTCATATCTTAAACTATTTTGTTCTTCTTTTAATCTTTTATTTAGAGCCTGTCAGTGGAACAAATGGACATTTCGTCTGGGAGACTACGTTTTAGTTATGGACGATGATTCTCCAGAGCCCGATTTGCCTGAGAATTGTTTTGTCGCTCAGATTGAGCAAATGTACGAAAAGCATAACGGTAATCTATTTATCCCCAGCTGATGAAACCCCCTTTTTATACATTCAAAACTGCTTTAGGTCGGAAAGATCCATGTCGGGCTGTAGTACAATGGTTTTCCAAACCTGGTCAATTGCCCCAACGTCTCAAAAACTGGCCAGGCATTTCCCCCCCTTTGAATTACGAAATGGACGTCATACACGAAGGAAAACGTCGACGAGCTTTCTGTAATATCAACATTGAAACGATTCTGCAGCTCTGTTTCGTCATGGAAGCTGAAGCTAACCAAGATCCTGCCCAGTTACTCGTTAACTATTCCCATGCTCTTCCAGCTTACGTTCTGCGTTACAAAATAGAGCAGGATCCCACCAGGTTAGAACCGGTGCTCAAAACTGAAGGTACACCTTCTTCGTCTCGCAAGACACCTCGAAAGGCGGCAGTAATCGCAGCACTTACTCGTGAGTGCACCAGCTCACCCGAAATTCCCCGCTTAGGTAATATTGTCAAATCTTCCATTCTAACTCAATAAACCAAGTTTTTCTTCGTATAGGACCTCCGACCCAGTTCAGATCCATCCCCCAAACCAAGAAACCTTCGTTGAACCCGTCCATTTCAGCTACAAAGTCTCTCAGATCCCACCAAACCCCCAGACAAGGTCAAAAGAAGCTAAAGGATCTTGAGCTAATAGAGTTACTCGATTCTGACGAAGAAATGAAACACTTGGAGTCCACAGACGAAGAATTTGGGACTCCAGAGAAGCCTAGAAGGAGCAGAAGAACCCCTGACTCCTCCACCAAGAAGAAAGAAGCTGCTGTCGCCACTCCAGAGCCTATATACGAATTCGCTGTCAGTTACATTAAAACTCCGAGCCCCAAAAGCGCCAAAAGGAAGTCCAGCGTCTCATTCACGAGCTTAAAACCTGTGCCAGAGGACGAAGAAGTCACGCCTACAGCTAAACGCAAACTGACCCACGAATTTGACGACGTGGATGATTCGCCCAGCACGCATAATCGAACCAAAGCCAAAAGACGGTTCGTTTTAGCTGAAGAGAAGGATATTGTCCCAGAAACTCCCCTTAAAGTAATGAATCTGATTGAGAATGCAAGATTCTTTACGTTTTTTATGAATTCACTGAAATACATTCCAAGTAAAATAATTTTCTTAGGAAAAGAAGTCTCGAGTAACACCAACTAAGACTCCTAAGCGCTCCACACCCAAACGCGGTACTACACGCACTCCTCAGGGGAAACCGGCACCAAAGACCCCAAAAGTAAAATTATTTTCAAATATTTGATAAGTAAGAGTGAATCTGAACTGGCTCTTCTGCGTTTTAGACACCCAGGAATGAATTAATCGCAGAAACACCCCAAACTCCCTTGTCAGAAGCTAGGAAAAGGCTCCACGTGTCAGCAGTGCCTACGTCATTACCTTGTAGAGAGCAGGAATTTGCTGATATCTATGCCTTTGTAGAATCTAAGCTATATGAGGAAACTGGAGGGTAAAATTCAACAATAATAATACATTTGACTAAATGATTATAGTTTGTACTTTTTTTTTTGTAGGTGTATGTATATTAGTGGCGTTCCTGGAACTGGAAAGACTGCTACTGTCCAGGAAGTTATTCGCGCATTGAAGCAGAAATTAGCTGAGGAAGATTTCCCTGAATTTAAAGTAAACATTCCCTTCAATCTTATCAAGCATTGTTGAGAACTTTTTCTGGTCCGTTCAAAAATGTGCGACTTCTTTTTTGCTTTTTTTCAGAATTTTTGGACAAATTTTCGATTTTTTTTCCAGAATTTTTTGACAAATTTTCGAAATTTTTGTCAGAATTTTTGGACAAATTTTCCAAATTTTCTTCAGACTTTTTTTACGCATTTTGGAAATTTCTTTCAGAATTTTTTGACAAATGTTTCGAATTTTTTTTTCAGAATTTTTTGAAAAATTTTCGAAACTTTTTGTCAGAATTTTTGGACAGATTTTTGAATTTTTTGTCACAATTTATGGACAAATTTTTGACAAACTTATGAATTTCTTGTCAGAATTTTTTAACAAATTTTCGAAATTGTTTTCAGAATTTTTGACAAATTTTCGAATTTTTTTTTCAAATTTTTACTGTAGTTGGTTGAAGTGAATGGAATGCGCTGCACAGAACCGCGTCAAGCCTACGTTCATATTCTGCAGCAGCTCAGTGGCCAAAAAGCTCCTTCTAGCCAAGCGTCTCACGTTCTCGACACGCGTTTCAGCAAAACTGCGCCACGTCGAGAAGCTACTCTTCTGGTAGTTGACGAAGTACGACGTCAACCTTCCTTTTCAAATAAAAGTCACTAACGCGAACCTTTGGTGTGGTTTTAGCTGGATTTGCTATGGACTAGGAAGCAAGATGTATTGTATAACATATTTGATTGGCCCTCACGCCACCAGGCAAGACTGGTTGTCTTGGCGATTGCCAATACTATGGATTTGCCTGAAAGGATTCTCATGAATAGGGTTTCGAGTCGCCTGGTATGCTATGGAATGTTTCTCAAAGTATTTATAATCAATACTAATCTTTCTAGGGTTTGACGAGGTTGACATTCCAGCCGTATTCGTTTCGGCAGCTGCAGGAAATTGTGACTTCGCGTTTGAAAGATATCCCGGCCTTCGATGCCCATGCTATTCAACTCGCTGCGAGGTAAAAGGATTTTTTTTTTATATTTATTTTGGTAAGAAAAAGCACAATATCTCATCTAGGAAAGTGGCTGCGGTATCGGGAGATGCCAGGAGAGCCTTGGATATTTGCAGAAGAGCAGCAGAAATTGCGGATAGGCAGTCAGACACCACGGTTACTACGACCCACGTGGACCAAGCCATTGCGGAAATGTTCTCGTCTCCCAAAATTACTGCCATCAAGTAGAGTCACTTTTTTGATTTCATTGAGTTCACTTTGGTTAAGTAGCGTGTTCGTAACTCGTTCGTCCCATAGGAGCTGCAGTGCAGTCCAGCAAGTGTTTCTCAAAGCCGTAGTTACCGAATTTGAGCGTACGGGAGTCGAAGAAGCCATTATGCGCCAAGTTATTCATCAGTATAACGCCATCAGCATCATCGAAGGTTGGTAACGTCTGTGCGAGGTATTCTAAACTCAAAATTGATGGAATTTGTATTGGAAAAGGCTTGCAACCTGTGTCTGCCAGCGAACTTCTCTCCGTTTGCGCCAGTTTGGGGAGTTGCCGTCTTCTTATTACCGAACACGGTCGCAAAGACATATATCAACGCGTTCGCCTTAATGTGAGCACGGACGACGTCCATTTCGCCCTCCGTGCCGTTCAGAATTAGCCTTACATTTCATAAGAAACAGAATGGAAGTACCATTTTATTCCAGTTACTGGGACTATGTAATGCCATGATTTGTAAATACAGAACTTGAAACTTAATTTACCTGTACTGCGTGCTCGACGTAATCCTCCCTTGCATGACCCGTGGTTGTCAATTATCTACTTTGGCAGCCAATCTAGCATGAAAAAGAAATAAGATTATATAAAAAAGATTGATATTTATTGTGGAGCAACATAGGCGACTGAACGAGGAGAAAGCCAAGCATTATAATGACTAGATATTTTTTATTTTATTTTATTTACCTGAGACAGTAACGTTCTTAACTAGCTTCCGTGCTTAATATTCTGGGCAACTTTTTAAGTTATTACATCATCCTTCGCAGTCGACAAAATTTGCATTTTAATCTGCTAAGCTGATACTCTGCTACCTGGAGGTAGCTACTTAAGCTTCTGTGGGAGTCAGGAGAACCAGAAGGCACAGGTATGCCAGGAGTTTAAGTGTTGTTGGCCGATTAGGTCTTTTGCCGCAACTTTTAACTTCCTGGGCGGCGAAAAGTCTTTGTTGTTGCCATTCATTAAGTTTCTTTAATGGTAACAACGAAGCTTTTCTATGGTTAACGGGTGGTCAACAGATTTGGGAAGCCTCTACTGAAGAACGCAGCCCAGGCAGGGATGGAAGTTTCTTCGGTGGAAGCATTTGCCTGATCTTTGGGGTTTCTTCGTGCCCCTTTCTTCAAATCCCAGTGTTTTCAAGAGCGAAAGTGTAGATGGAAGTTTCTTCTGTGGAAGCATTTGCCTGATCTTTGGGATTCCTTCGTGCCCCTTCTTCAAATCCCAGTGTTTTCAAGAGCGAAAAGTGCAGCGATAGACCGTTGCTTCGGGTTGGTCCCCTGGTGAGCTTTCTTCGCATTCAGCGGTGTTTCCAACATTGCGTGCGAAGCCAAAGTCAACTTTTCTAAGTCTATCTTCATACCACAGTCTCTATTTTTCTTACGTACATCAACCTACCTATCTATACACATATTCCCGATCTTCGGTTCTAAGAATTTGCGGTTATAAGAATCAAAATTGGCTGTGCAAACGCGATCATTATAAGCCGTGCCTACTGCATTTTAAACAATCAAAATACGTTTCATCGGTATCAGCGAATAGTATCGATGTATACTCTCTGTAAGCATTGACTTGCCTAAGAATTTCCGGTTCTAAGAATCAAAATTGGCTGAACAAACGATCACTATAAGCCGTGCCTACTGCATTTTAAACAATCAAAATACGTTTAATCGATCTTAGCGAATAGTATCGATTTATGCTCTCTGTAAGCAGTGACTTGCCTAAGAATTTGCGGTTCTAAGAATCAAAATTGGCTGTACAAACGATCACTATAAGCCGTGCCTACTGCGTTTTAAACAGTTTCAAAATACGTTTAATCGGTCTTAGCGAATAGATTTATACTCTCTGTAAGCAGGGACTTGCCTAACAGGAAAAGTATGTACGAAACAGCTAGTTATCGTTGGCGTTATCAACAGCGATAGCCAAATTCCGCTAAGCGCATTATCGGTGATAAGTCTGGCGGCGCTCGGTTTGCTTCGGTTGCTCCGAGCCAGAACGCCCCAAGTCAGTTGCATTCGAGACGTGTTGGCGTTCCAAGTGATGTCGTAAGACTATGCTGTGAATTTCCGCTGCTCGCTGAGCTAAGACGGAAATGACTTCCGGAACAATGAGTGAAAAGTTATGGGTTTATCTCGGATTGACGTTGGGTTTCGCCTTTCTGGTCCAAGATCTCATTCTCTATTTTAGATTACAGGTATGGCACTCATTTTCTAGATTACAGGCACGTTTCTGTATTTCTGTACACCCAAACCTGTTTATCAAGAAATATATCTTTGAAAATATACGTTTTTCTTTTGCAGTTGTGGTGTCCTGATGGAAGGGTCGAAACTGAGAAAGAACCAACACTAGGGCGTTCTTCTCTGAGTATAAATGGTCAAGTGTTGACTTTCAAAACACTTATGTTAGATCCGCCCAATTATTATGTGTACGCACCTGCTGCCATTACTTTCAATACGGTAAGTTGGCACTCTTTTATGAGGCCCCTGAAATCAATAAAACCTACCTTCTTGGTTATTAATTTTTGGGTTGTGTACAGGTAACGGACTTAAGCGAGCGTTTCCCGTTTGTCACCCCAAACGCTGTTAGTTTGGCTCAAGTCGCATTGGGGCTTTTGGGGGCCAGTTTTATCGTGAAGACGAGATTATGGGAACGACGCATAGGTGTCGTAATCTTTATGTTCTGTCTTTGGTTGGATTGCCTGGACGGGGTTATAGCTCGCGCCAGGAGGAATATCCGAATCGAAATGTCTGAACCGGGAACTGCAGGATTTTACATTGATGGATTATGCGATTCGGCGACGTTTGCTGCCTTCCTGATACCTTGCTTAATCCTTCTGAGACGACCGGCAAGCAATACCGGCAGTGGGAAAGACAAAGACTTGTTGTTGCCTGCGACAATGAGCAGTTCGCCAGTCAACTCCAGTAAAGAGATTAGTTCCCTAAGGCGCCGCTTAAATGGCGTGTCACCGGTGTATTACTTTGGCGGCCAGCTTTTTTGCAGCTCGTTGCTCTGGAATTATGCGTTCCTTCACTACCATCAAGTATCGACTGGGGATGATGCCAGGAAAGCGGTAAGAAATTTATAGTATTCTAGAGTGGAGCGAGCCAGGCACGGTTTTCTCACCAGCTTCATTGTCAAGTCATGGGGAGTTGCATAACGCTTTTTATTGGACATGCTTTAGGAACAATTGATGCATTCTATGTCCGTGCTCATACCGTTTTGCTGGCGGTACCTTAGTCCACACGCATTGTTCCAAGCGGCCATGATAGCTGTGTTTTATGATAAGCATAAAGTAAGTCGTTAAAGAGGAACTAACACCATAAACATGGCTTTGTTCTTTAAAGACAAAAGAAGTCCAGTTTGTTGAAGGCATTTTGGCATTATCATGATGTTAATCACACGAGGTTATCGGGTATGGGCAACTGACCTAGTGTTGTCACTAGATGGCAGAGAATGCCGTTCTCACGAACGTAAACAGCAACGTTTGTGGTGTTAATACTCCCATAACATAAACATGAAGAAAATGGCGTTTAACACCAAACATTTGTGTAGGAATTCTTTGTCAGTATTCGATTTGCTGGATACGGTGTAGTGAGCGTTTTGGGAGTTTGCACATTGGTACAGTTGAATTTACTGGAACCTGCTCACCAAGAAGCCGCCAAGTCACCAACTTAGTCAGCAACGTGACTTGATGTTTTAGTGGTATAGAATCTTGCCATCAAGTTTAGTTTTTTTTCGTAATATTTGCAAATTGTTTTGAAAAAAGAATCGTGTGTCATGAAGGTACAATACTTTGTCCACCTACTACTGAAATTATATTATTTTCCAAGATATAAGGGAATGTTTTCAATACTAACTATTTTCTACAACATTTGGCTGAATGAGTCATATTAAGAATCATTTTTAGTCTGATTTTTGTTTCCTGAGATCAAACAACCTGAAAGAAATGAGTAAACATTTGTTTATCGATGAGTGTAGAGGTACGCCGCCTGAGGGCTAAGAGTCCAAGCCCCTCCCCCACCGCTTCCGGTCTGCTCATGGGTTCGTTGTTTACTTTCGACTACTTGAAATTGGGATTTTGTTCACGTAGATAGTTTCTTTATTAATTTTAAACAAAATTCTCATTAATGTCAATGCAATAAGTTTTATTGGCCGACTGAGAGCATTTGCCCAGAAGAATACATTCATCTGAAATGTGTTTAACACTCATACATTCGTGTATTTTGCACATGGAGATAAAAAGAAAAACGAAGCACAAGAAACTTTGAAGGACTGAATTTAAGAAGCTTGGCTTCAAGCACCCTAGTTTCTAAGTTCAAACTCTTTACCCAACGAAATCTAAATCCCACAGAAGTTAATTGCTCGCAATAAATAAAAGCGTTTGTGGAATTTTGATTCTAGAAATCCGTCAAAGTTTCTTTCACTTCACTTCTTCTTCCACTCCTTGGCCTGCAATTGCCGAACAGATAAGTATAAAAAGTCAGAGAGCTTTCAAAAAGAAAAGCACAAGTAGAAACACGATTCGAGATTCTCGCCCAATGAGTTTAATCCGTTGCAGATTTCCGAACCAAGGCTGTCAGGGCAGACATTTCGCTTCCTCCTGCTGATGGACTCAATGGTGTAAATTCAATTTCCTCGCCCGTGATCAGCGAATCTACACAAAGTCAAAACTCCTATGAAACTCTGAACGGTTTAAGGAATTTCGCGAATTTCGTCAATTACCAGGTTCCGGTGGCCACCGCTTATGGGACGGTGCGTAAAGACACAGCAACGCGAATATGTAGATATTCCACATGCCATAAACCCCGGTAAAAAACGCAGACGTGTACTCCAGTTCAATATTATCATCCCACTTCCATTTCCCTTCCGACAACTAGAAAAAACGCCCATTAGTTGCATCCGCGTGTGAAAGTGAAGAAGCTAGCTTCTTACTTGTCCTAAAATGAATCCAATGACTGTCATAGCTGCACAGAGGATCGTCGCGAGCATGAGAAACTTGAATCGGTAAATGACGCCCTCGTAAAAAACGCGTCTCGAGCTGGACATTGCAGGAATAGAAGCTCTTTTGGCGTTTATGTTGCAAAAAACCCTGTAGATCATGTAGCAGAGAAACAGGAAGTAGACGCCCGCCGAAATCGCGGCCAAAATCACAAACGTTATCTAAAAACGAACGAAAATGACACGAGTGCACCTCGTTTTCAAGCTTTCCTCGACTTACAGCAATATTAGTACCAATTTCTGTCGCCCAAATCGAGAAAAACGGATTGGACAGCTGAATACCACGCTCGCACATGTCAAAAATGAACATGCAAATGCAGCCAAAAGCCACCGAGCTGAGATTCTTCCAATAGGAGCTAAGTCGATTTCTTTCAGCATCATCCTTTAAAAAAAATAAATAATAATAATAATTAGTTATATCGATTTAATGGAAATCGATTATTTAATCGATTAAATGGAAATCACAAAAAACGCGCATTCATTACGCGTAAATCATTACCTGAGTCTAAGTACTCCCAAGGTTAGCGATTAATGTTGTAATTAGTAAAAATGGCAAAAGTTAAAATGTTGTAATTAGTAAAAATTGCAAAAGTTAATTCAACAGATTCAAATTTTCAAAGAAAAACGGTCATTGTTTACCATTAAGTGTTCTCCAGCAAAAACGAGCCAAAACGAGAGCAAAGTGGCATAAAATATGCCTTGCTTAATATCATTAATAAGTAGCATGGATGGTATATCAATCCACAAGCTTAAATACTCCAAAGGTACTACAAAAGACAAAAGAAAAATTCATGAAAAATTCCAAAAAATGATTAATAAGTAGTTAACTTGCAGTTTAATAAAGTGAGAGCACAGCCCAGTGCAAATAAGCAATACTCAAGTAATGCTGCAGGTCTCGAGAGGAGATTCACACGTCTCCAAAACCACATGATGACGGCAATGATACAAGGGAAGAACACCGTCTTCAGCGCTACCCAAACTATAGTAAATCCACCATTTTGGTTAATCACCTTTAAAAGAAGAATGCATTGATTACGAAGTAAGAACTTTTGACTGAAACATGCTTACGACAAGCCATAGATCTTCCAAAGGTCCCAAGGCTCGATTTGACTGTTTGTTGGGATAAACTGGGAATCTGACGTTGAGTAAATAAAAGTCATGGTGGAGCGAGCCTAGCTCAAATAACGGCAGCAAAGAGCATTGGTAGTGATGTCCAGGCACTTCCTATACCATTCGGTAAGTTAAAAGCATCCAAAGCTCATGATATTGTCACCTTTTCGATGGTGCACTCCAACTCGCGGTCTTCGGAAGACGAGGCATACTCTTTCCAGTCCCCAGGAGGATCCTGTTTGTTCCTATAGCCTAATCTAGCCTCGACTGTGATCGGAATCTTCGGTTCTATCAAACATAAGCACATCTTAAGTTAATTTTCACTTGATTTAAGTCCAAACTTTCTATATATGAGCAATTTTACCCAATTCCTCCCATTGCGAATCGTATGCAATGTCGAAGTGCAACACTCCTATCAGATTTTGCATCCATCGCGAGTAATCGAGCTCGATTCCGTCTCTAGGTAGAGGAAGCTTAAAAGAGAAAAATCAGAATTAATGTAGCTTTTGTAAACGTAAATTAATACACTAATAAATGGATTCATACACTCAGAAATTAATACATAATTCATTTAATTCATTAATACATAATTAATACACTCAAAATGGTAACACTACCTTGAAAGTATACACGATTTGACTATCAGATCCGGGTTTGTCCATACTCTTGAGATCATCGACGACTTCGCAAGTCCCATTTCGATAAAACCATTGCGATTTATTGACATCTCTGTCAAGACATTTGGTGGCAAGTATATTCTGCACATTGGAAGGAGCTGGAGCTGGGAAATGGACAAAAAAAATGAAAGGTGAATTAACTGTTTCATAGTTTCGAAAGGACAAGGAAAAACGAAGGTATTGGATCTGGATCTTTCTTTAACAGGAAAGTGAGGAATTTCGTGGCCTTTGTCGGCGTGTGGACAGTTTGGGTGGTCCGCTCAGGTACAAGAAGACAAGGATAGGGTTCAGACGATGAAGGTAATGCAACCCGACAGGCTAGGTACGTAGGAGTAAGAATTGAGTGCACTTCAGCATGGCAAGACAGAGCGAAAAAATCGATAAGGCCATCAACGCTGGTGAACGCTCTAGAAATTCTCATAGAATGATCCAATAGAAGCTTTTCTAGAACAAAGACAATTAGAACTTATACTAGGACAATCAGTTCGGCGGCTTCAGGTTTAATGAGCTAGTTCAAGAGGTCTTTGTTGCGTTTACTTTGTTGCTTTGCTACGAGAGTTCGGCTAGAGAACGTATTAGTTTTGGTTAAACCTAAGACTCATTAGAATTAAGATTAAGAATAAGATTAAGGACAATATGCTAGCAATACGAACGCTAAAGTAAAGATAGCAAGGAGACGGAGAAAACAGAATCTTACCGATGAGTCCTCCAACCAGAAAACAGACGAGTTGACAAAGCAACAATCCAACGGTGAGAACAATCAATTTGCGTCCACTGAGATTCTCCACAATAGCTCCTGCCATATTACGGCCCTGTTCAGTTTCTATAAAAAATTAATACTTGGCACTTACAGCACGGAACACATCCTTACACGAGGAATAAATATAAAGTAAACAGACAAAGGCGCCAAGCGCCAGCGACGCTTCGGAGGTTGAACCTCAGGCCCTGAGACTCTAGCCAAGTCACGTGCTATGTTTCAGCCAATCAGAGAAAGGGCCAGCATAGAAGCGCGGCCAGGGAGAAATCGAACAGAATCCTTGTTCTTCAGATTGTTCTTCCACAGAATACTTCAACCAAGTGCAAGTCAATTACAAGCTAAGAGACACGGAAAGTGCGGTTAAGATCAACAATAATAAGAAAGAGTCAACAGCTCAGATTTTAAACAAAAGGCACAATAATGGACTGCCTTTTTAAAAAAGAGCAGCAACAAAGAGAGAAAAGTTCGAGCGAGTTTGCAGCGTATCCAACAGAGCGTAAAACACCTCAAGGCATTTGTACATTTAGTTTTACAATTTTCGTGACTCATATAGGTATGTAATTTTGTCACCAAGCTGGGGAAAAGCTGAAACAAAATCGAATTCAAAAGGCATAGGAAAGTATAACGGTATCGATCATTAGTTTTCGATCATAATTATCGAATGTTAAATTGCATGTTTTCGATTTACAACTGCTGTTCACAAGTAAAAAAAATTGTGTGGGTTATTCTTATTGATATGGAATAGTTCCAACACTGCGTAGTAGTCTGAGCTCCTTTTGATCACAATTTTAAATACCTACAGGGCGAGCACAGATGAAAAGATGGCACTCCAAACTCCTAATGATACTATACTGCCAAGCAGTAGTAGTTTTTCCTGCCAAAACATGAAGTTAGAAAAGTGCCAGACTGTCTATGTGAACTGCAATATAAATTTGGGATCCACTGCTTCAAAACCTCCACCAACAGAAGTAGAATACATTTAGCACCCTTAAGATACATTTTTAATACCAAGTTCGTTACAGGAAATCAAAGCCGAACTGGTTAACCATCTACAATCTTTGTACAAAGATCATATTTGCCTTACATCCGTTTTGCCCTGGTGTCCGGATCAAACATGGAAAACAGATCAAGTTTATACTACGCTGATAGTTGAACATGTCAAGGGATATCAAACGAATAATGCTGTACCCTTAGAACACATTTTTAGTATCAGTCAGGTAATTATGGCACTTTTGGAAAAATTAGAAAATGAAGTGATCTGAGTTAGGCGCAAGAAACTGGACTTCGTCTGGTCCTTGAAGGCAATGCCGGATATGGGAAAACAACATTGGCCCTCAAATTGGTCTCGGATTGGTCCCTTGGTAAAGAGTATATTCGATACTTTAAGTTATGTTTCTTCCTTCGGTTACGCGATGTACAGGTATAAACCTCGTGTATGTGTACGTTTCTCAGTCTAATTTTAATTCATTTCTGTTCCTGAAGAATACGCTCTGGGACGGCTTACTGGACACATTGTTGGATCCATACAGCGTGCAACTGTCGGAGAGAGATCTGAACAATGACCAAATTCTGTTCGTATTGGATGGCTACGACGAAGCGTCCGATAAAACGAAGCAACAAGTCGATACATTACTCAAAGGATTCAAGTGGAACAAATGCCATGTGGTGTTGACGTCCCGGCCAGGTCATGTACCTGACGCTGTACTTGGACAAACTTCGCGCTTGCTCGTAAAAGGCTTTGGGAAAGTCGAAGTAGTATTTGCCGTTAGTAAGTACTTTATAAACTCCGGTATCCTGACCAAACTGCAAGTTCTACAAGCTGTCTCTAAGATAGAAGAGGAGTACGGCCAACAGTTGGCCCTTCTGCTCTCAGACAAAGTTCATCCATATGCGGCTTATGGAAACGAAGACTATGACGAGTCTGACCAAACTTCGATCACGCCGGATTTGTTCAGGGAGTTTATCAATAATCTGCTAGTGAAGGACCCTTACCGGGCACTATCAGAGTGTCCGTTGACCTGTGGAATGCTCTGCTGCCTGGTCAGTGACAAGCACGGCCAGTTACCGGCCACACGTGCGGACCTCTATTTTGAAATGGTCAACATAAACTTGTACCGATCTGCACGTAAACAGAAGCCTAAACTCAAACGGAATCTCAAAACGCTTCACCGGAAATTTCCTAAAGACTGTGATTCCCTGCTGCAGAATTTTGGGCGTAGTTGCCTCCTCCGTTTCCTGGCGAAAGACAGCTTATGTTTTTCTATGTTTGACTTAACTACCGAGGAATCAGACGACGAAGACGCTGAAGAAGATTCAGAAGTTATCACAAAGCTCCTTTCCGCCGGAGTCGTCATCAAAGACTTTGAATTGTCTTTGAAAGGGAAGTCTTTTTCTCAGCCTTACTACCAAGTACCTCATCGGACGGTGGCTGAGTTCCTAGCCGCCTATTATTTAGTCAAAGAAACTGACGAGAAGGTGGTAGATCATTACGTGATGGACCTATTCATGCGAGCTGCATCATTTAGAGAAATTTTGGAATTCATTGTAGAAATTGAGGGCCTAGAGATTGTGGCTCGTGCTTTCCAAGTCATCAAGTTTCCTCTGGATTTCTTGAAAACATGGGGATTCATGCGACATTACCTTGAGAAACACGGCAGTGCCTCCCTAGGCCAACTACTTCAAGTGTTGCCAGATAGTATCGAAATTGCTTATGGCGAAAGTATCGATCAGGTACGGTACCTATTTCTGTGACATGTGCTTTAGTACATAGGTACATACTTTCTGCCCTCCTAGGTAGATCCTGTTGATAAACCGTTGCCAAATGAAGTCGCGCTTCCTGATTATCCCTTCTTAGCCTGTCTGGCAATTGCAGAAAGTAAGTTATGCAAGCCAACAGCGAGCCAAAACAGTATCCCTACCATCCTGCAACTGGCCAAATGTGCAAGCGAAGTACTAGTTTATACGGTAGACAGTAATGCGTATTTGACAAGCCAAGGAACACTCCCACCTTGTCTTGAATTGTTGAGACCAAGTGAAATGCAAACAAAGCCTAATTTGGCTCAGGTACTTTGGGCCGTGCTAAGCTCGCCAGTTACGCTGAGTGGTTTGATAATAAACGATATCGATACGGAGAAATCTGACGAAGAGGCACAGTACGTGAACATGCTATTGAAGGCTCACAATTGTCCGGCTCATTTGAAGATATCGATTTTTAATTCTGGTAAGTAGTAAGTTATTGCTATTATTCGATTGTTATTGCTAGTAAGTCATTAATAGAAAAATAAAAAAGGCTGTCAGAATAGATCATAAAAACCCTTTTTGAAAGGACAGTAAGCAATTTTTTACGTTACTAAGTTGAGTGTTTGTGCAGAAAGTAAGTTGATATCAAAGGGTCATACTTAATTCGGAAAATTACTCAGTTATTTATGATTTTCTGTGGAATGAATCACTCAAATCAACGCTGGTTTAAGCCATCTAGGAGTCATTAGTTAAGATTTTCATAATGTGCCTAGAAATCAGCACTTTATATACTGAAAACATGAACATGGGTATAACAAATTTAGCTAAGCTAATTTAACTAATTTAGCTAATATAATTGTTAATTATACCTAAGAGATGTTTCATTCATAGGTACTCATTCTGCCTGGGTAAACGCTCTACAAGATTCACCTGCAGAATGTAATCTAAAAAGCTTCGACTATTTTTGTAAGTATTCTTCCGTTATGATCAAATTGTGCTCAAGTCTAGGGGGAAAAAACACTTATGCCAAAGCGAGAAACACCGGTTTGAATTCCCAAACTGGATTGTTTTATAAAATTGTCATTTTCGCCCGTTTGAAGGATTAATGTTTTCATTGTTTTGTCAGAAAACTATAGAACTAACATTTTTCCCAAGTTCTCGTTTTCGTAAAAGCTTCGGTCATTTCCATGTTTGGCATTGTGAAGAAACTGGCTTACTTTAAAGGCTCCCGTATAGTTTAGCTTTTTACACCACGCTACCACAAGATGGCGCACAGTGCTTTGCGTGGGTTTATCAACAGGTTCTCCGGTTTCAGATCAGGAGATAACATTGACACTACGATGTCATTCACAATGTCATACTGTTGCAAAACGTTCTCCTAAAAACAATGGCAAATGGGTGTCACTCGAGTTGAAAATTGGTGGTTGGATTGGAAATGCATTAAGTTAGTTTAGGTTAGGGTGTAGTTTAGCTTTTTACACCACGCTACCACAAGATGGCGCACAGTGCTTTGCGTGGGTTTATCAACAGGTTCTCCGGTTTCAGATCAGGAGATAACATTGACACTACGATGTCATTCACAATGTCATACTGTTGCAAAACGTTCTCCTAAAAACAATGACACATGGGTGTCACTCGAGTTGAAATTGGTGGTTGGATTGGAAATGCATTAAGTTAGTTTAGGTTAGGGTATAGCTTAGGTTTGGTTAACGACTGCCACCAACTTTCGTTGATGAGAATCGTTAAAACATGTACTTTTTTCCACTCCATTAGCTGAAAAAAAAATTCATTTTTGGAAAAGGACACAATAATTCTTAACATAAGAAAATCTGTATTACATAAAACGTACTTGAATCTCTTACAGGTGGGAGTTTTGATTTAAACGCACTTGAGGAACTGGTTCAAGTATTGGTATACAAATGGATTTACAAACTACAGCATCTAGGACTTAGGTAAATTATACTCACTCAGTTTGATCATCTCAAATACAGTGTTCCTTCTTAGTTTACCCGTTGGAAACAAGTTCACTTTCCCCGGAATAAGCAGTATTCTGAGAAGCCTTTCAACTACCGGGAGCCTTACGTCTTTGCACTTGTGTCTTGGTTTTCCCCTCGCTAATGGGGATCTCGCTGATTTTGTTATTGGAGTTCTGGATAGCCATTTGGAGGTACTGGAACTGAAATTTATGGATTTGACCTTCAGCGTGAGTACAATTCGACAAATTGAGTTTTATCTGACTTAAATCCTTCATGATGTGTTGTTCTCTTACTTAGAGTGAAGGCGTGGAGACAATTCTGGCATATGTGAAAGAAAATAATCCTCAATGCAAGTTGAAATGTTTCCGTGTAGTGGAATATGTAAATTTCCACAGCTCGTTTTCACCCTCTGCAACGCCCCCTTGTGACTGGCACTGCGATCTGTCCACCTTAGAAGAATTGTACCTACGTGTTTGTGTGTGCAGTTCAGTATTATTTGACTGGTTTCGCAGTAGCTTTTCCTTGTCCAACCTGCGCGTCTTGACTGTCGACGACTTCTTGGTGGAGACGCCAATCCGAGAAAAAGAAGACCGTGCATGTTGGTTGGTGGACTTCCTAACGCGTACATGTGGGTCCACTTTAGAATCTCTAACTTTACCTTCCGATAACTGGTATGACTGTGATAGAACGTTGTTGCATCCCACCTTGCAATCTCTAAAGCGTTGTTCTCAACTCCAGAAGGTAGATCTGCATGTGGAACTGAAACTACGCAATTCTTCAGTCTTACCCTTGGACCTTACAGCAATGCTCTACTTCCCTAAAGCTAAGATCTACCCAATTTCGATTGTACTGGTAGAACTTTTGAACAGCATGCAACTGCGTGAGTTGACTTTACCGAATGGATATGAATTCCCCTCCAACTTAACCATGGGTTTTTGGCATTGTGTCGCTGAAAATGCGGACAAATGGCCAGGGAACCTACATCAAACTAGAAGTGGAAGTAGGAAATCGACTTTAACCATTCGATATTGTAACAATCAAGTTGCTGCTGTTGCTCTTAGTGTATTCCGAGAACGGAAGTTACGTTTTGAAATGAAGTATGTGTCAAACACCGTTTATGAAATCTGGTTCCCCGTGTGATCATCTTATTCCTTCCTTGTTTTGTTTACTGATTTGTTTTTAAAGAGAATTGGCCATCATTTCCCTACCTATACTGTACACTTGCGTTGAGTTTCAACAGTTTGTACCATTCTTCTAGCCGATATAAATATAACAGTGCAACATCCTTTTAAATTTGTTTTTATTTATTCTCTTTACAATTTACCAAGATACAATATACAATACAATATACAATATTGATATTGTAGCGTAAATTGCGATTTACGCTGTTTAAAAATGGGGGATTACATAAGTTAATGCACAAATCACGTATGAAAGAAGGGAAGGTAACTTCTGACTAAGGACTTAAGCTTTTGTATTTCAACTATCAAATTTCGCGCGCTCGCACAATGGCTTCCGCCGTCTTCCGATAGTCCCACTCGACTCTCCGCTCTACTCCGCTTCTCTCTTCCCGTGCTTTTCGCACCGTCTAGCGTCAGTTTGCCACAATATAATATATAATATACAGTACACTTGATACTGTATAATATACTGTACACTTGAGTGGAGTTTGAACAGTTTGTACCATTCTTCTAGCCGATATAAATATAACAGTGCAACATCCTTTTAAATTTGTTTCTATTTATTCTCTTTACAATTTACCAAGATACTATATACAATACAATATACAATATTGATATAATATATAATATACAGTACACTTGATACTATATAATATACTGTACACTTGAGTGGAGTTTGAACAGTTTGTACCATTCTTCTAGCCGATATAAATATAACAGTGCAACATCCTTTTAAATTTGTTTCTATTTATTCTATTTACAATTTACCAAGATACAATATACAATACAATATACAATATTGATATAATATATAATATACAGTACACTTGATACTATATAATATACTGTACACTTGCGTGGAGTTTGAACAGTTTGTACCATTCTTCTAGCCGATATAAATATAACAATGCGACATACTTTTAAATGTGTTTTTATTTATTCTCTTTACAATTTACCAAGATACAATATTGATATAATATATAATATACAGTACACTTGATACTGTATAATATACTGTACACTTGCGTGGAGTTTGAACAGTTTGTACCATTCTTCTAGCCAATATAAATATAACAGTGCAACATCCTTTTAAATGCGTTTTTATTTATTCTCTTTACAATTTACCAAGATACAATATACAATACAATATACAATATTGATATAATATATCATATACAGTACACTTGATACTGTATAATATACTGTACACTTGCGTGGAGTTTGAACAGTTTCTACCATTCTTCTAGCCGATATAAATATAACAGTGCAACATCCTTTTAAATTTGTTTTTATTTATTCTCTTTACAATTTACCAAGATACAATATACAATATTGATATAATATATAATATACAGTACACTTGATACTGTATAATATACTGTACACTTGCGTGGAGTTTGAACAGTTTCTACCATTCTTCTAGCCGATATAAATATAACAGTGCAACATCCTTTTAAATTTGTTTTTATTTATTCTCTTTACAATTTAGCAAGATTGCGAAGAATCTGGTGCCATGTTTGTACACATGGAATTCACGGGGGTTTGGGGTTTCAAAAGAAACGCTAAAGCTTATTCTAATAATGTTCGATCTAATCTTTGTGCGTTGGTTGTGTCTAGTAACCTTTGTCTGAATATCCACCCTGGCCTCCGTATCCGCCGCCGTAACCAGCACCGCTACTACCAAAGGCAGCACCAGTTTGCTGGTAAGTAACCTTGGGGAGGTAACCAGATTTTCCCGATACAACGTATTCAGTCTTCTGCAGACGACCATCAGGCAAATGGACGTAAAAGGCACCTACAAATAACAGTCATATTATTAGACAGATTATGTACAACATCAAATGTAATTTGTACGTACCTTTGGTTGTATCTCCGTTTCTGTTTTCACTGTGCCCCATGTTTACGTACGATTTCTGGTCAGAAACGTCGTACGCAAAGTTGTAGAAGGCTGGAGCGTCGTAACTACCTCCATCACCTCCGTCACCTCCGTTTCCGTAGCCACCAGCAGCCACACAAGCGACAGTCACTGCTAGAACGAGAATAACCTAAAGAAATTTGAGATTTTACTTGCTATTTGTCTAAAATTTCAAATGGTAATTCACTTTACCTTCATGTTTATAGCGAGTTGGTTTATAGATTGTCAAAAGCTTGAAGTACTCCTTGAAGAACTGGTTAGTAGATACTGTACTATATTTGGCATTCTAACCACCTCTTTATATACGAGTCGAGATGGCTTTCTTTCATGGTGTTGTCGAGAAGCGGCTTACAAGAGTAATTAAGTGGAACAAGTTAAACTTTCTGGCGTTTATCTTGGTGAACGGAATCCCGTGGAAAGTCAGAAACTTTCTCAGTTCTTTGATTGCCGCATTATGTAATTGAAGCGTGTAACCCAGGTAGCCTTCACTTCATTACGAAATCTTTACTGCCATGGGTTTTTTATGTAGAAAGTTTATTTTCCATAGAAAAATTTATTCAATATTTGCTAACAGATTTAACAACATATTTGTTATTATTAAAGCTTTTAAAGGGTAATAGCTACCAAAATCACATATTGAGATTTTGGATCGATTCTTATTGTGCAAAGTATTCTAAAAACTTTGTTTCATATTTGTCTAAGAAGCCGTTCCGGAGTTATTGACTTGTGAAGTTTTGGTATTTCCCCGTCACGAAAGCCATGACGTAGCATCGGTGAGAAACATTACAGGCGTGACTTACGGGCGCTTATTAGTTGCCATTAGTACTGTTACATCAGGGCTGAGCCTGCCTTGTCTTTTCTCTATGTTTCAACATGATGTTCGAGTCATTAGGGACAGCGATGTCAATTAGCAGGCAGGTTTTCGCTCTTTTATCGTGCAGCATTGTCTGAGCGGTTTGCTGTGAGTGTTCTGTCAGTGATTTTTAGGACATTTTCGGACATTTTCTGTGTCTGGTGTTCGTAGTAATAACCCACTAATTGCGTGATAATAAGATTCTGTATTTAAAAACAGCTCGCGCAATCAAGGCCGTTGGGTAGGATACACGCCAGTAAGGAATCTTAATCCGCAAACTTGCGAAAAAATCCGTGAACTCGCCTATGTTAATCGTTAGTTTATGTTAAAGAAAGTGGCTTTTCGAAAATCAAAGGGAAATTCTCAGACCCAAAACCGGATAACCAAACCTAAGTTTCTGCAACACGGGATTGTAACCATAAAAGGGGCATTGTATGCTAGTAAGCTCTCCTTATGTTAAATAGAAAAAAAATAAAAATACAAAAATCCTTCATTTTTCTAAACATTTCGTTTGTTTAGAAAAATCTACACGTTGTCTTAACGTTTGAACAACGTTGGAGTGTGGGGGCAACGGACAGCCTGTTATCGCTCTTAAAAATGGCAAGAACGGGCTTAACTGGCATACTTAGAGGTTAAACTTGGTACATGAATTAAGTCTAGGTGAAGTAGCATGGAAATGACAAGTTAACAATAATCGAAGATTACCAAAAAGAGAAAAAGGCCCCAAAACAGGTTAAGCCAGCAGACCTCACTTGACGTAAACGATGCTGAGTTCAAACCGATAGGGCACGCCCCGAATGAAGCTAAGAGCTGTTTGTTAAAAGTGCTGTTAGATGGCCACACCATACGGCAACATTATTTTCGGCGCGCCACGGAGGGGTTAATTTCTTGACTCATTTCCAACTCCACCATAACAATTCTACCTGTAACACGAGCAAAGTTGCCGTAAGTTTGCTTGAGATGTGTGATGATTTAATATTTGTGAACACCTTTGACAGTAATGTTCCTAGCGTAATATTGCAGGTATGCTTGTGCCTTATTTAATAGACTTAAAAAATAAATCGTGTGTTTGCAGTCCTGTCATGCAATTTTCGAGAAAAGTGGGTTCTAAATAGTACATTTGGAAATAAACAACACTCCTAAAATTCTCCTGCTGCTGTTCGGAAAATAGTTGCAAAATAGAGAAGCTCGTTGCATGGAAAGGAAATTACCGTACATTGTAAAACGAACTTAAAGCTAAAGTAAAGCTAATTGGATTTACTCCAGTGTCGACCTACAAATGCCATACTACGAAAAGCAGAAAACGATGCAATGTTTGCATGTATGCGTGATTTGTTTGAAGCCTGATTTGCGTAAAACCTTTGCCAAAGGTCTTCGAAAAATAAAATCCTCAACTTTACTGACATCTTTGTTTATTGAAACGCGAAGTTTCTAAAACCATTTGCAAGTTTTTTATTACAAGCTTGGAAGCTTGTTGACAAGGAACATTTATTACATTTATGTATTTATAGATGTAAACGAACGTTTATATTTAATCCATTCAGACATCTTTTAAAGCAAATGTAAGCTTTCTAGTTTAATCTGCAAATGTGGCTACGAGGCGGAGACTCCACAATTCGTTGTTTAATTACTTTCCAATATTTTAATTTTTTTTCTTTTACAAAAATCACTGAATTTTGTATTCAACACGTGTAAAACGTATTGTTAAAACGCCAAATGCCAGAATACGGAATATATAGAAAACCCGGTGCCCAATCACGCTGCTCGTTGCTAATGTTGCCATGGCCCTTGGATACAGACCTTTGTTTATATAGGCACTTGCCGCCACTTTGCGTAGACGACGGAATTAGAGAACCCAAGCCATATTGTGAACAGACGCCCAGTGTAGCACACGTCAGGTAATTTGCTCCCGTTTTATTTTAAATGTATCGACTCCATCCGACTTTAGTCAAACTGAAAGCAATCAAAGCTTAACTGTTAAGCAAGCCGCGTGCATATTTTCACATTTTGTTAATTAAATGCGTCATTACTGAATATTTTCGAATTATTCCTGCGCCATGTTTTTGAACGTTTTCAAGTTTCTTCGCTCCCACTGGCTACATATTGCCATTAATTCGCTTAACAATAAGTCTGAAGTTCCCGTACACTGCTTTTCGTTTCCTTCAATGAGACGAAAATTATTTCTCCACTTAAAAAAAATCAAATCTGATTTTAGCCATAGTCAAATTTCGCTTAATTCATCAAGTCTCGTAACTACCAACAAAGATACACTGCCGGGGGAAATCCCGTGTTTAAAAAAAAAGAAAATATGAGTGGAAACCAATTTTTCCCATTTTTCGGTCGAAAAAGGTAATACGAAATATTCCCCAGCAATGGCCGCCATAGCCGGCACCGCGTCCGAAGCGAGCGTAGCGAACAATTTGCTGTCTTTGTTCCGTGCCGCTCAACGCGAGAGCATTCGCATACACGGCTGGTCCGCCAGGTTTCGGTTTGTCAAGTCGGGTGGGATGACGTGCTTTTTCCGTGACTCAAATGAAACTTGTTAAAGCTGAAGACCTTACTAAGTTGTGTTTAAACATGAACAGCATTACTAAGAGTTGTTTCTTTTCTATTTATTAGGTGGTGACAAATTTCACAAACAGTTTGCAAGTGTTCAGTGTGTGGTCTTTTCTCTCCTCCCGTTCCGCTCAGCCAACTTGATCCCCGTGCGTTTTGCCATCCTTTTGGAGAAGAAAAAGAAGAACGCAACTGTATCTGCTATTTATCTGCTAAGCTGAGGCTGCGTGGAGACAGCTATTATTCACCTTCTGATGGGACCTGCCAGGAGAACCAGAAGGAAAGGTATGCCAGGAATTCAAAGTGTTGTGGCCGGTTAGGTCTTTTGCTGCAACATTTGAATTTCCTGGGGGACAGAAAAGCTTTCGCTGTGCCATGCAATAGGTCTTAAATGGCAAAAACAGCGAAAACTTTTCTGGGGTCATGGGTCAAACGGGTGGTGGGAGCCTCGACTGAAGAACGCGAAGACGTCGCCAGGCAAAGGAAAAGGTTTCGTCTGTGGACATTTCTGGCTGAGTACATTATTTTCTGTTCAATTTTAATGTTGGAAACACGTTAGTAACTAAACCTTCATCTCTTTTACAGGCTTTCCCTCCATTTAGCGCTCCGTCTGCGATTTTGCCGTGTTTTCAAGATTGTTTGCTGTTTTGGGGGCCGGATAAGAACTTTTCAAAAGAGGTAAGAGCTTATTTTTATTTTTTCCAATGTGGTTTTTTGGTTTCTTTCCCTAGCCGAGGCGTTCACTTTATGTTTGAACATATTGGTAATAGGTTCAGAGAAGAGACTCATTTTCAAGTGTTTCAGTAGCTGAGTTTTAGCGCTTTTATTCCTATTTTACCGTTTTTATTCTTGTTCCTTTTTTTTCTAGGACGCTCGAAGGCTCTGGGTTGCAACAACTAAGAAAAAGGGGAGTAGAACCTGCACCTGGTCAACTTCTGAAAAATGGTCGTCTTTCCTACCCCTGCTACGTCTAGAGGCGGGGGAAGGGACACATTGGAGTCTTTTCGGAAAGGGGAGTACATTTCGTGTATTACTCTCTGCTTTCGCCTGTGTTCGTCTTTTTGGGCAAGTCAAACTTATTTTTATAAACAACTTCGGTCATTTCCTGAGTTTGTGCAGAGAAACCTTCGCTTATGCTAGCCAGGGCAAAGCTTTTGGGTTTGAAAGAATGAAAACAGTTCTTGGTCCGTGTTTTCTTTCTTTCAAACTGGTCGCATTTTGTCATTTTTGAAGGAGATTTTATCTCAGCTTAGGGTCATTTCTAGTAAATTTCCGAGAAAACGCCCGGAAGAGAACTGAGCTGATCGCATGACGGGTTAGTTACAACTATATTAATATCTTTTTATTTATTTATTTAGTTTTTCGCTTCCAATAAGAAGGTGGACACGTTAAGCAATCCTTGGTCTTGGGGTTCAGATGACCTTGAGCTCCTGACTTGAGCTGAGTGGACATGGGACTCCTTGCTGGATTTTCTGTACTGACGGTATTACGTTTGGTGAGCTTTCTTCAATTGCGCTGTGTTTTCAAGCTTGTCTACCGAAGACGATGTCAAATTTGGAAGTCGAGGTAACTTTTTCGTTTCCCCCAAATAACTGTTATGACTCGTTTGTAATCGTTTGTATCTCGTTATGACTCGTTAGTATAAGTTCCGACTAACTTTTTTCCCACTTCTATGTTTGTTTTGTAAGACCTCCGTAATGGAGACCGCAGAAAGAGGGTGGAACGGAATCCTTTTGGGGCTGCGAAACTCGCCAATGTTTCGAAGCGAAAAGGAAGATGTGAATAAGTCGACTTGGCCAACGACTCAATCGTCTAGAACTTTAACTCTTTCTTGTCTTGTTCACCGAGTGTCGACAAAAGGTACAAACGCCGAATACTATAAATTCTTTCATAGTGGTTAATACTGGTTGTTTTCTCTTTTCTTCTAGTTCTCGGAGCCAAAATGAAGCTACAAATGTGAAGCAAAGTATCATCCACTTAAGAAGAAGAAGATTCTTGTGAGCTGCCGTTGTTAAATTCACTAGTTTTGGCCATGGCGTTTATAACGACAGGTAAAGTGTTTTAATGTTAAATGAACTCGATTTCCGGAAATGAATATCTGCGTGATTGTGTAGGTTACTGTTGGCTTAAGATGGAGCTCCGTTTGCGCTAATATTCCGTCTCGACAAATTTGTGAGCTGGTCCGATCATTTGGGAAGGTTCTTTGAAGGGTAAGTTGGTCCTTTGATAATATCACTCTAAAAGGAGTTTTCTGTAGTGGAAGTTCTTCATTCATTCGTAGGGTTTTCTCATTCCTCTTTGCTCTAGGCTTCCGTTTTTGCGCCCCTAGTGTTCTTTCCTCGCTATTTAGTAGCGCAGGCATTCCTAAAGAAGGTTATCCGTGCATCTATGGCGATTCCTCCAGCTGCAATACCGAAGATCATCATCATCATCAGCTCTTCCCCCAACTCTTGCCTTTGAACGCCGTCCGAGCTGATCTCGCTGATCGTCTGTACGTCGCCTTTGATTCGGATTCGCCCTTTCTTGTGATGGAACTAGGAAACCCAGAGGGCACCAGGTATGCTGGGAGGTTTGGTTGCGGTAAATCGCCTAAAGATTTGCTGCAGTTTAACCTTCTGGGGTGCAGAAAAGCTTCCGTTGCTCCATTATGCGTTAGGTCTTCGCGTATTAGGTCTTTAAATGGTAGCAGGCACCTAAACAACCATATCCGATAAGAGAACTCGGAGCTTGGGCGCCTTCTTTCTCCTTTGGCCCTACAAGCGAGACAATCAAAATGTACCAATTTCATTATTAATGTGTTGTTGGGGTTGGGAACCTATAATGAGACATCGGTATTTACTTTAATACCTGATCCCCCCTTAAACCTCGTAAAGTATAGTTGCCTAGTTCCAGCTTCCGCGCTTTTCTTTTCTGAGGTGTGGTCGATCTGCGAGAAAGAAGAGTTTGCGAAACACTTTGCAAAAGTTCAAAGCGGGGTACAACTACAGACGAGCAAGGGGAATGAAGGACAGGAAACGATTCTTAGGCAGCAGGTAGAACAATTTATACGAGGAAGTAGCAGGTGGAAAGAATTGGAAAGGCCGTTCACTAAATGGGAGTTTAACGAAATTGTAACAAGATTACCCAGCTCTAGCCAGGGGAGCGATTTCACTACAAAATAATCAGTAACTTACCAAACAACTTCAGAGAAGCTTTGTATAACATCTAGAACCTGATACTAAGAGTAGGCCAAGTACCCAAAGAGTGGAAAAACGCAACGGTAATTCCGATATTAAAACAAGGGAAAAGCGCAGAAAAAGCTGAATCATATAGACCCATTGCTTTGCTCTCGTTTCTAGCGAAAATTTTTGAACGTTGACTAGTAAAAGGATGAAATTGGATAACTGAAAAGTATAACATAATGTCAGTATATCAAACGGGGTTTCGACCAGGAAGAAGTACAATAGATCAACTAGTCAGAGTGAAGGAGGCTGAATCTATCCAGGCGGGAAACTGTACAGCTTTACTCCTACTAGATCTTAAACATGACTC